>CAUYRT010099465.1:0-13099 GCA_963574885.1 Lepilemur ruficaudatus | reverse complement strand
AGCGAGAGCGAGACCCCGTCTCTACTAATAATAGAAAGAAATTAATTGGCCAACTAAATATATATAGAAAAAATTAGCCGGGCATGGTGGTGCATGCTTGTAGTCCCAGCTACTTGGGAGGCTGAGGCAGAAGGATCGCTTCAGCCCAGGAGTTTGAGGTTGCTGTGAGCTAGGCTAACGCCACGGCACTCTAGCCCGGGCAACAGAGTGAGACTCTGTCTCAAAAAAAAAACAAACAAACAAAAAAAAAAATGTTATTTCTTAATTTTTTTAGTCCTTTCTTTCATTTGAGTGATTTTTTTCTTCATTTACAAGTTACATATTTCTACTTTTTAGAAATATAGTGGGAAATTACCGTGATACAATTGTGTCTTCAAGTCCATTACCAAGAGGATAGCCTAGATAGGCTCATAGACCAAAGTAAGATGCTGAAATCATGTTTATTAAATCAATTGAAAGCATACAGAAGAAAGCAAGGAGAAAGAGACACAGTAGGTGAATTACATAGTTAGGAAAGGGTGCAATTGGTATGTTAGGATCAAATTACCTGAATTCTATATTACAAATTGTTCATACGTCCTCTCTCCTACTCTTCAAAGTGTCAACTTTTCCCACTAATATTGTGGTTTAAAAGGACCCAAGTCATGAACAAGCAAAGAAGGATCCACAGATGGAAGGTACTTAGAGCTACTTCTTATTTTCTCTGCCAGAAAGACTCAGGGACTAGTATGCCTGGCTTTAGTTATAACTCAACACTGATACCTTGTTGGGCACCCATGGATTTTATCCAAATGTCTTGAGCAGAGGGAAGATGGGGCCAAAGTAGGTCCTTATGAATATCTGGTGCCTCATGTGTCTCTTAAATATATAGTGCTTACCTAGACCTTCCATCCCGTTCTGTCTCTATGTTCAGTACACATGTGCTCTGCTTACCTTATCAGTTTCTAACTCTAACATATCCATGTATCTCTTGTTTCTTTCTTTCTTTCAGTTTCTAGTCCCTGAATTGAATATTCTTGAATGATGCAGCAAATAAATGACAAATAACTTTTGAAATTTTTAACATGCATACTTGATTTCATAATATCCAAAATTAATCAATAACTGTAGCCTCCTCTCAAAAAACAGAATTTAGAAACAGAGCATATTCAACCCTGACTTCCTCTTCTTTCATGTTATAGCATTTTAATTTTCTTGGTTATTATATATTATTCATATGTTAATACTAAGTTTTTCAAACATTTTATTTAGTTTCTATTTTCAGTATGTCTTCTTACATCTTGCTTCTTCCTTTTGCATCTAATTTTCTTCTTATTGCAGTACATCTGTCAGTAGTTCTTTCAGCCTAGGTCTGTGAATAGTAAACTCTATTGGTCTTTGTTTGAAAATGTTTATTCATCCTTATTTGACAGTTTAGCTGAGAAGAGAATTTTCATAGC
Organism: Lepilemur ruficaudatus; assembly: GCA_963574885.1. Taxonomy (NCBI): domain Eukaryota; kingdom Metazoa; phylum Chordata; class Mammalia; order Primates; family Lepilemuridae; genus Lepilemur; species Lepilemur ruficaudatus. The sequence continues at coordinate 11,660 of CAUYRT010099465.1, read as the reverse complement.
CCTTTAAAATTTTTATTTCAATCCTTATTTTTATCAGTGAGATTTCGCTTTTCAATCTTATTTTTGTATCCTTATAGGTGTATTTCTTTTACTCAGTTTGCTGTTATGGCTTTTTCATTATCTTTGGCACTCTTCAATTTTAACTAGAAGTATCCACTAAAAGTGGCTTCTTTTAAAAAATTTATCCCGTTAAGGACTAACTGTATTCTTCCATGAGTCATGTCTTTCTTTATATATGAGGAATTCTCTGCCATTTTCTTTGAATAGTGCTTCCCCTCTATTTTTATTTCTTTTTGGAATTTCTATTAGATATATGTTAGAACTTCTTATTATATCCTTAAGGATATAACTTCACTTTATATTCTCTGTCGTTTTAATCCTCTGTGCTATACTGTAATTTCCTCAGATTTATTTTCCAATTTAATAATCATCTCTTCCATTGTATCTAGTATATTTAATCCATCTGTTGAGGTTTTCTTTTTTTATTTTCAATAGAATATAAGCTCTATGACAGCAGGGAATTTGAATACCTTATTCACTATTTTATCTCCAGCACCTAGAACAATGCTAGAGCTTTGTGGATGTTCAATAAATATTTGTCAAAAGTATTAATGAATTGATAAATTCCTATTCTTTTTCAAAGATTTCTATTTTTTTATCTTGTTCCTTCACTTGATTTTTATTTTCCTTCTTTTATGTTTTTAATCATTTTATGGATTTTTCTTTGGTAGTCACTTTCAGATTGGCTTATTAACTCAAGTTGTTTGGGCACAGATTTTTCTATTTGTCATGTTCTTACTCTGCCTTGTGGTGGATTGTTCCCTTGTGTGGTATGCAAATTTTATTGAGAGCTCATCCTTAGTAATGGTTGTTTATTCTGTGGGATTCTGTTGTGTCCTGAGCTGTGCAAGTGCCCTTATCAAGGAAATTTATATTTCCTTCTGTGGGGGCCTAGCAGTTTCTCTGTTTCTAAGCTTAGGATTCTATTTTCAAATGATAATGTTAAATTGGAAATAGACTGCAACAATCAATTTTCATGAGAACCATTATTCCCACCCCCACCCAACCTAGATTACTGAGTTAGAAGATAAGCTTCTTAGGCCTCAAAAAGTGAAAACCTCTTTAGAGTTCTAGTTTATGCAGGAATATTAGTTCTAGCTCCTTGATTGTCATTTCTAGGCAGAAAGATGATTTGGTTCCACAGGTCTTGCTAGTGAATTTCATCCAAGAGACTATTACTAAGAATCACCATCTCATTTTTGATTCTTAGAATTTTTGGCAATAGTCTTACGGTTATTACTATTGAAATCAATTCACCAAATAATACTGTGCTAAATATTTCAGGATATACAGATGACTAAGATAGTTTCTGTACTCAAGAGGCAAACATTATATAATACAAAGGTTAAGAAATATTTATAAATAATCATAAGGCAGAAAGACTTCAAGTGCTATAGAGATGCATATAGCTCTTTAGAATAATGCATGTTACATTTATTACTAAATAAATTACCAAGCTTGTTAAAAGAGTGACAAGGGAATCAGAAGAAGGCATTTTCTAATAGTACTAAGAGGAAAAACTTCATGGTAGTCGTGCTAGTTGAAATGAGCCTTGAAGAATGATTGGTATTTCTAAAAGTAAAAATGGAAAGGGGACGGAGTGGCTTTTCCAAGTAGAAGGAAAAGCATTAGTTTAGACAAGGTGCTGGGAGGGTGGAGGGCATCCAATAGGGAACAAGTAGTCCAATTTTCCGGATCAGGATGTTAGAATGACAGTATTATTAGAAAGTAAAAATAAAGAAATGAAAATAAAACATGGGGTGGGAAGGTGGTACAAGGTGGGCAGGAATTTAAAGGTAATTTAATTTTACATTTCTTACTGTCATATTTATCCAAAGAGAAAGGATGATGTTGAGTTAATTTTTAAGGATACATTTCAGAATCAGAATCACTTAAAATTTAGATTGGGCAGTTTTTTCTTCTTAATGTTCTCTGATTGGTTAGTTTCACTGGTTTCCAGGAAGGTAAACTGAATCAGCATTTTTGTCTCTCAGGCATACAAGTACCATCTAGTGGTAAAAGAAGGCAACCACAAGAATGGAACTCTACATAGAAAAACATTTACTTGTTTACTTTTTAACTTGTTAATTTATATTAATTATGATTAGCCAATAACAGAGGGCCATGTTCTACCTGGATAGGAAAATGAATTAGTCTAAAACAGTAACATTGCTTGATTATTGGATTAAGAGAATGTGAGATCAGATTAAAATGGATCATGGATAAAGAGCTTATTTAATATGAGGTATTTGAGAATTTTACATCAGGAACTTAACACCAAATTATATTTTGGGAATTAAACTTAAATCAGGATCTGAGTTTGTAGAGACACTTGAGAATAGCAAAGTCTGTAAATGAGAAAGAGGCTGAAATGCTGAAGGTAACTGTATTCTTCTGGAATGTTCTCTCCTTCCCCTTTGCCTAACTCTTAGCCTTCAGATCTTAATTTAGATATGACTTCCTCTGGACAACATTCCTTGACAACCCACATCTGTATTAGATGACTAATCAGTGTCCTCCTACAGACCACTGTCCCTTGATGCTACTGACCACACTTCATTGTCACTTTCCATTTAATAGCCCTCACTACAGTGTGTACTGCTGAACAGCTGGTACCATGTCTGTTTCATCCACTGTTCTATCTCAAATGCTCACTCAGGATAGTACCTGACATGTAACAGGCACTTCACAAATATTTACAGAATGAGTGACAGATTAATGAAGGAAGTAACAGTGATGGAAATATGCAAGTTTCAAATATTAAAAGTTAATGTCAGCAAAGCTTAAATAAGAAAAGAAAAATATTTTCAGAAAATTAGTGGAAAAAACATTTTTCTTTACTGTATGTTGATTCTTTATATGATGTCTATTTATTTGTAATTTCTGGTGCTTTATATTATAGTTTTCAGAGTACTTAACTTCTTTCTGCCTTGTTGGAGGAAATATAATAATACATAGCTCATGTGTCATTATACAGATTAAATAAAAGACTACACATAAAGCATATAGAATAGTGTATAGTACATATTATGCTTTATATGTTTAACAGTTGGATTTTATTATTTCTCATATTTCATCTTATAAACTTTTTGAAGCAACCCAGAGTCAAAGAAGGCAGCTATTTTATAATCTTATCTTACAAATTAGGAAACTAGTGATTATGGAAGATAACTATGAGTAATATGTGATTATAGAATCACCTCAGTTACTAAGTTTCTGAATCCACAATAGCTAAGTAATCATTCATTGTCCTTTCTATGGCATCATGTTGCTTGCTTAGAGGGAGAGAATAAAAGAAATGACACTTAGATGCTAAATAATCACAGTGCTACAATGCAGAGAATGAAAATAAATCATAAGGAGTGTATTAGCTTTCTATTGCTGCTGTAATAAATTGCCACAACCTTAGTGATATAAAATAACCCAAATTTATTATCTTACCATTATGTAGGTTAGAAGTCCAACACACTGGTCTCTCTGGGATAAAGTCAGGCTGTTGGCAGGGCTCTGTTCCTTTCTGGAAGCTCTTGAGGAGGGTCTGTTTCCTTCGCTTTTCCAACTTCTAGAGGCCACCTGCATTACTTCCTCCATCTTCATAGCCAGCAAGGGTGGGTTGAGTTCTTCTCATATCACATCAGTATGGCATCCTCTTCTGCCCCACTCTTCCACTTTTAAGGACCTTTGTGATTACAATGGGTCCAGTGAGACAATCAAGGACAATCTCCCTATTTTAAGGTGAGCTAATTAGTAAACTTAATTCCATCTGCCATCTTAATTCCATTTTTCCACATCCTTAACGTATTCATAGGTTCCAGGGATTAGGATGACATCTTTGGAGGGGTCATTATTAGTGAATTCTAAGGCAACAGTGGCCAGGGGATGAAAGGAAAGAGGCAAGTGGGGCTTGCATTTTCAAATGGAAGTGTCAGGGGTGCAGGCTAACCCTCACATTGATCTTGGCAGACACTAAAACCTCTGGATGTACTTTGCATGGCTAATCTAGAATCTATCCTACTTTGTACTTGTGCAGTTTTATTTTTTAACTTGAATGTAGAACTTTTCACATGTTTCTGTTAAATTTTATCTTTTAGGTTTTAGCTCAGAGTTTCAATTGTTAAAATAATTTTGTTTTCTGGGTCTGTCTTCAATCATATGTTCTGGGTTATGTACTTTTTATTTCATCCACTGATTTGACCAGAATGATTTATATGTCTTCACTGTTGTAATTTATGAAAAAATATGAACAAAAGTCTGCATATAATTATCCAACTAACTTTGAATTTATATAATTATTTCATGTAAAATATAAATTTTATATTTTAGGGTCTTATCCACAAGGTATCATGAAAGACCGAGTTAAATGCTTTGCTGAAATTAATTTATATCATGGCTACAAAATTCCATCTTAACTCTAAGATCAGATAAAAAAGAAGTATGGTATGTATGACTTGTCTTATTTTAGTTAGTTTGGTTCCGAGCGACCACCAAACTCTTTAATACATTTAATTATATACTCTGAAAATTTACTCTTCTGTTCTACAGTTTTCAGTGTCTACCTTTTTTTTATCATTTTTAAAAAGATGATTTATCATCTTTTTCAGTTTTTAGTTTCTCAGAACTTAATAGCAATGGGTCTTAGGTTACCTGCAAACAGCTGTGGGATATAATTTGAGCCTGGAAACATGAACTTATTTGAAACAGACAGGTGTTCTCTTACTGCCTCCTCAGCTATCTCAAGTTTCAGTTCTCTTCCTATGTTATTTCACCTCTATCAATTTAAAGTCCATTTTCTTTACTGAAGAGGGAAAGAAAACACAAATTCAGTCAAAACTATCTTTAATCTTTACATTATTCTTTTAGGTAAATCGCAAACTTTGTGTTTCTAAGAACCTACAAAAGTTTATTTTGCTCTGCCCTCTAAAACATTCTCTACTCTAATTAAACCAATTTCCCTATCTTTTCCTCTCGATGTTACTAGGTAACTCAGCTCTCAATGATTTTTCTACACCATTTTATAATTTATACCATTTAATTTAACAGTGAAACTAATATTATCTTACCTTGTTTGATGCTTTTTAATTATTTTTTTGTCTTTCAGAATAATTGTTGATTTCTTTACCCTTCTTTTTGGTTCACCTGGAAAGTTGGTGTTCTTATTAAGCAAGAATACTAGGCATGTGGTAAGTACTTCTGGTTCGTTGAATTTTAAATATCAAATTTGGCTGTACATTCTTCAAATGTGAATTTTCTTGACTAATTTTCCTATTTGGAGACAAAAAGGATAAAATTCTAGAAATTCTTTTGTTGTAATATAAACATATTAGTAGCAGCAATAAAAATCAAACAAACTAAAACTACCTTTAGAAATCATTTTCTTCTCCAACCTCTCCGATGGAAGCCTCCACCAATCATTAATTCATCATTTCCTAAGCTACTTAATAAGAATTTCAGTCACATTTGCTATGTTCTATGGTAAAGATGCTTGAGTCCCTATCTACTTTGTCAGCCAAGGCTGCTATTTCTTTATCTGTCTTGCCTCATTCTAAACAAAAGTACCAATTTGAAATTCTTTGAAATTATACCTAATTTAAACCCTGAATTTAGAAACCACATCATTTCTCTTGGCACCTTTTTTAGCTTTCTAGAAATGTTTAATGTTTAAAAACAAATAATAGTGTTTAACAATACTTTAAAATGGCCATGTAATTTTTAATGTATTTATAATCATACAAACTAATGTACTAATTTGACACGGGAAAAATTTGTGGTGACTTAGTGATTTTGCCCTTAATTTTGGCAAAAATAGAATAGGAAATCCATTAAATAAAGCTTTGGTGTCTAGCAAATAAAAAAGTAACACAAGTAAAATCCATTGTTTCCCAGCAGGAGGTTAGGTTGTAGGATGGTATTTAGGGTAGTAAGCCTAATTCTCTTTCTCTACATTAAATACTGTCAAAATTCTGATTCATTGTTTATTTTGTACAGCTAGGCAACTTGTTAAATCTCAGTCTGCAACTCCTTTGATCTTTGTATTCCCATCTGATTTATTTGTCTAAGAAATTTATTAATGAGATATGGGGATTTGGGTTGCCTCCATGGCAACCCAGCAGTATGGCTTGTTTTTATTTCCTAGATACAAAAGCTCAGAAAGGAACATCTTCCCTGCAGCTGCTTATTTAGTACTGGGCGGGATCTGGTAACTAGGGAAATACGGATTGAGATTATGTGGCTAAACTGTTTACAAGGTACAGTCTGATAAATAGCCTGCTGAAAGAGACAGTAAAATATGTCATGGCCCATATCTTAATTTGCAGCAGTATTTTTACTGAAAGGGCTTATTTAGTATCCTGTCATTCTCACAACTATATTACCATCATAATTTTTTCATTCATCCTATAAGAAGAATTTGACATCTTCACTTTCCATTACTAGATAGATTTTGTTGAGTGAGTGGTGACATTTTGTGGAGATGATAATATTTGCCTATTCTTTTTTTATACATGCGTTTTCTCACTGGTAGCATTATCAACAACATTTACTGTATACTGTGATGCAGAAAACCTGGAAATCTAAATTGATATAAAAGGAAACGCTCTTAATTTGAGACTACTTACAGTTTAATTGAAGAGATAGTAAAATAAAATGACGTGAACGAGATGGTAGCATGTGTGCAGTTGAGAACGGAGTGAGATCATTTTGTCTGGAGTGACGACAGTTTTACAGAAGAATTGGGCTTTGGTCGTGTCATTTTACAGCAAGAGTAGAAGTGTAAGCCAGACAATGAATGAGAGAGAACATAATGAGGAAAAGAAACTCAGGAAACAAATCGTTAGGTTTCAGTCAGAAACAGTCGGTTCTCGGCGCGCTCACGGCCCAAGAATGACCAGACGCGCCAAAGTTAGCCAAGCATGAAAATGAGGTTTACTGAGAAGAGAACGGTAGGTTTACAGGGCAAGACAAAGATAAAGGCTTACAGAGAATGGTACATATGCCACAGATGATGACTGGGCCTACTGTCCCAGCGGAACCAGCAAAAGGAAGGGCAGAGACTGTGCGCTTGGCTCTGTCTGGGTCTTATTTTATAATGCCGGATAGGCACCTCCCTCATGGTTCAGAGGTCACCATGTCCATGTCACTGATTGGACAGTTGGGAGTCACATGGCCTGAGTCGTAACTACGCATGTGGGTTCTAGGTCACTTTTCGGACTTTACGGTAACCATAGGGCTTGGCCTGTGCGCTAGAGAGTCCTCTGCATTTTTTTTTTGCAGCTGGCGGGCCAAGTCCTGATTGGCGGATTCATAGGGTATTCCCTCCCCACCCACCCCATGGAGAATCAGGGTTGGGCCAGACCAAGATGGGAGCAATAGCACCCACTTTCGTGCCTAGGCGACCCGGAATGCCTCACTATCTACCTAACAAAATGCCTAGAATAGTTGTAGGAATGAGTAGGCTTCTCAAGTTAAAGCAGGTTAAAGGTACTAGTGAGAAATGCCTTTGGAGCGTTGGGATGAAAGTGTAGTTCAGTAACATTTTTGCCAAGTTTATTTATCTTTGACCTACATTAATTGACTGGGCTACTGAGAATGCATTCTTCTAAATTTGTTACTGAAATGTTTTAGATCTTTGTAAAGGAGACAAAATATATCATGAATAGTTTCCATTAGCTGCCTTCTTTAGTTTTCTCTTGCAGTTTCTGGGCATTCTTGTTCCTCCTCTCCCTGACTGCCACTGCCCCGCTCTCACTGCCAGATCTTTTAATCATCGTGGATTCTGACGAAACTCTTTGACTATTTAATTCATATTTAGTAAGAAACGTAAAACTTGATTCCTTGATTTTTTTGTGTTTGTGTTTAGAATTTAGAAAGCAGAGTGATTTGTTGGGGGATTTGGTTTAAATTTCAAAAGCAGAAAAAACAAAGTTAAAAAACTACATGATGTACACAGGGTTGACAGAATTTTTTTTCTTAAAAAAAAAGTCTTTGTGCAGGGAAATGTGACTATACAGAAATCTGGAGAGGAAAATATTTGATGTTAGTACTGTCAGGTTTTCTTTCCCCCACAATAACTTTTGACCACTATTTAGGTCACTTTGCGTCATGGAGCTCAAAACACATTGTATTTTTAGCGAAACGAGTGCGGTATACAATCGCTCTCAGATGCCGTATGTCTCAGGCCCTTTGGAAAATCCAAGGTCGGCCACATTCCTAGACTTTGAAGCGGACACTGCAGGAGCTACAAGCATCCTCAATGCGCAGATGGCCTAGGCCGGCGGCAACCGAGAGAAGCAGCCGGCGAGGACTAGGCAGCAGTTACGGAAATGGGGACACAGCACTGCAGACGCTGCGGAGGGGCGCGAGGCGCCGTCTTGGGGAGGCCCACCTAACGCCAGCAAACAGATACAGGACTCTAGAATCTGGAAAGGGCTAGGGAGGCAGACGAGGACCCGGCTGCTGGCCAAGGTCACCCGCTAGAAGGCGGCAGGGCTGCGACTCAAACCCGAGTCCCTGACTTCAAGCCCGTTGTTTTGCCCGTGCCTCAAGAGAGAGGGTGGCGAGATCTCCACAGAGAAGGAAGGTCCAGGTCGCCGAAGGCCCAGAGAATGAGTCTCGAGGCCCGGTTCCAGTGGCGCAGGGGACAGACAGGCGCGGGGGTACCCACGCCACGGTGAGTCAGCGCTCGCCCCGCCCCCAGGTGCGCTCCCCTTCCGGGCGCGCGAGGCCGAGCGGCGGGAGCGCGCGCGCCCGCGGGACTGCGTTTCCTGGGAGCCTCGCCCTCAGGTGCGTTAGGCAGGAGGCGGGGCGCGACCTTGGCGCCGCGCGCTCCCCTCACAGGCGCGCTGCCGCTCCTGCCTGCGCCGGCGTGCGCGGGGGCGCGCAAGCGTGCGGGGCCGCGCCGTCACCCATTACCAAGCTCCGTCAGCCCGGGCCTGACGACGCTGCGGCTCCGGCCCTGAGGTGAGGAGGGCGTCGCGAGGGCCTGCGCTTGAGGCCCGCTTGGGGCAAGCCGCTCCTGGGGGACAGAGGGGGGTCGAGGAGCAGCGGCTGGAGGCGTCCGCGGAGGGGCTGGCCGGTGAGGTCGCGGCGGGGAGGGAAGGGCAGTTGAGGTCTGAGGTGTGGGTGCAGCGGGCTCGGCAGGGGGCGGAGGTGGCGAGCTGAGGGAACCGAGCAAAGCTCTCCTTTGCCCGAGGAAGCGCGATTCGCCCGCTCGAGGGCTGCGGGGGTGTGGATGGCGGGGCTCTGGGCCGAGGGCGCCGCGGGGAACCGCGGGGACCGGGTCCGGCCGTGGGACAGTGCGACGCTGCGGTTGGTTGGACGTGGTCGAGTCCATCCTCAGAGCAGCCTTAGGGAGAGAGAAGCAAAAAAGAATGTTGTTGAAGTAAATTTCCCTCCGAACAGCTGGATAATTAGCACTTCTATTCCTTGGGGGGGGGGTTTGGTGCTGCTGATTATCGCGCGTGTTAAAGGAGTTCGGGGAGAAGAAAACGCGCAGACCTCGCTTGACGCCATCTGGGGAGGAAACACCCTGCTCCCCAAAGCACACAGGAAAGCTCCCGGCGTGGGAATATTTCAGCGGGTGGGAAAGCCCCGTAGGCTTGAGACGATGGTAGCTGAAGGAGGGTTTCTCCAGGACTTCTTAGGCTTATGTTTACGTTTTGGATACATAAATCTGAAAACAATAGAGATAATCGCGTCTACTTTCTATCGAGGGCGTTCTGAACGAGTCTAAGGGGGAAAAAGTATTTGTTGGACTCTAGCTATGCGCCAGGTTCAGTCGTCCCTCTCGTTTAATTCTGACGGCAACTCTGTGAGGTTGGGGGGTGTTACTCTAGTTGGGCAGATGTGGAAAATGGGCCTCAAAGTGGTTAAATAATTTACTGAGGTCGCACCTGTGCAGCTGAGATTTCAACCCAGGGATGCTGGGCTCTAATTCTGGTGCTTTATGCACTGTATTTTGTGTTTGCCCAGAGAGCACCATTATATATATTTTTGGGGTGGAAGAGTCCATAGGAGAGAACACTGTTAGGGCAGTTAGGGTTTTTGGGGTATTTATTAAAATTAAAGAGGCACTCATTTTTCAATATGTGCTGTTTAAGTGTATTTCCCTTCAAATGGGGTTTAGTGTAGAGAAATCTTACATTGACTGTAAGAGCAAATTTGTTAATACATGTTCATTGGGTGTCTTTTACACTCCAGATATTTATACTGTGTGCCGAGGGTACCAAGATGAATACAATTTATAATCTCCGTTCTGGAGTTTGATTGAGAGGGTCACTGTGTAAAATAATTTTGTAACATTCCATGAAATCATGTCTTTACTAGTATGTGAATTTGTTGTATTAAAAATAGTTTTAAGCACAAACTTTTAGAAATATATATGAGAAAGTTTGTTGGATAACTTGTGGTTTGTGTACCATTGTGTTGTTTTCTCCAGTATTTCAGCAAGAAATACTGTCATAAAACTTGGGTTAAGTTATATTGACAGTTAGTATTTTGTTTTAGTGACCAGCTTCAGTAAATTTTAAAACAATAGAAAAGATGAGATCATTTACAGTTTGTAAGGTAAAAGGCATATTTTATAGTGCTTTTATTTTATTGATCGAGAAGCCAGTAATGTAGCTGGGCCGGAATTTCTTTCATGTGCCAGATATGTTCTTAATCTCTCCTTCCAAAAAGATAAACCTCAATTTAAAAGTATAGCTATATCGAATTCCACTTAAGTTTTTGTGGTTCAGAGTTCTAATGAAAACTGTCTTTAGTTTAAGCTGAAATGGCACATTGTTGAAATGTGTAATGTTACTTTAGGCACAGATGTAGATAGGGAGATGGAAAGAATAGTGGCAGATTTTGAAAGTTTCTTCCGACTGCTTCAGTTTTTTCAGTGAAATAAGAATCAAGGTCACAATCTGAGGGTGATACTACAGATGGGAGCTTTGAAGGTTTGGGGATTGGGAGAGGAAATGGACTAGTGAAATATGTGATTGCCAGGAAATTAAACAATTACTATTAGGTGTGAAAAAGTGCAGTAGAGGAAATACATGGGTACACAAAATAAGGGTGTCTAATTTTGCATACCAGGTATTTCGTTTTCTTTTTTCATTTTTTTATTTTTCTAAATTTATGTTTTTATTTCAACATATTATAGGGATACAAATGTTTGTATTACATATATTGCCTTTGCCCCACCTGAGTCAGAGCTTTAAGCGTGTCTATCCCCCAGACGGTGTGCACTGCACCCATTAGGTGTGTATATACTCATCCCCTCATCCCCATCCCATCTGCCCGACACCTGATGAATGTTGCTACTATATGTGCACTTAAGTGTTGATCAGTTAATACCAATTTGATGGTGAGTACATGTGGTACTTGCTTGTTTTTCCATTCTTGCGATAGGGCTCCAGCTCTATCTAGGATAATACAAGAGGTGCTGGATCATCATTGTTTTTTGTGGCTGAATAGAACTCCATGGTATACGTATACCACATTTTATTAATCCACTCATGTATTGATGGGCACTTGGGTTGTTTCCACATCTTTGCATCCTTCTCGATGTTGTGGAATAATTTCTGCAGGATAGGCACCTGTTCTTCTTTGTAGGTGTG
>CAUYRT010099464.1:0-33250 GCA_963574885.1 Lepilemur ruficaudatus | reverse complement strand
AAATTACATTGCAGTTAATATAATTGGGAAAAAACAGAAAAAAATTAAAAATTACAAAACAGGCTCATTGAAAATGTGGATTTAGCACATGTACTCACCAGCAAATTGGTTTCACTGATCAACACCTAAGTGGACATATAGGAATAACATTTATCAGGCGTTGGGCAGACGGGAGGGGGGAGGAGGGGATGGGTATATACACACATAATGAGTGCGATGCGCACCATCTGGGGGATGGACACGCTTAAAGCTCTGACTCTGGAGGGGAGAAGTGGGAGAAAAGGCAACACACGTAACCTAAACATTTGTACCCCCATAATATGCTGAAATAAAAAAAAAGAAAGAAAGAAAATGTGGATTTGGACAATTAATATAGAAAATCAGTAATACATTTGTAACTTTTTGCTATTCTGCTGTTGTACCCAAACAAAAAAGTACAAGGGAAATATAGTCATTTCTCCATATGAAACACTTCTATGCAGGCTCTCAATGAATATCACGTATATCAATATTTAAAGTTTCTAATATGACAAATGTATTTTTTCCTTTCTTGTTAACTAAGTTGTATTGATAGCAGCACTATTCACAAGGGATAATGTATATCTAAACTACTAGGTCATTAAATATGAAATGTCCAATTTCGAATCAGAAGTGTAATTATAACTCAGTTTTGTTCGGGTTACTCTCCATCCTTGAGTGGTAGTCTTTTATTTCCAGAGCTTTTCGATCACCACTTACATGCCTATGAGTCTCACATCTGTGTTTTCAGGCCAAACATTTTCTTAAACTCTATTCCAAAACTTGGGACTTGAAGCAATCATTTTGTTTTTCTTATAATTTGTGGGTCAGGGATGGAGGACGGGATCGGCCGGTTGATCAGTAATGATCCCTGCGGTGTCAGCTAAGTGGCTGGGGCAGGAAGAGCCACTTCAGAATGTCCACATCTGGGAGGGGATGGCCGGTAGCTGCTCAGACTGCAGGTTCAGCTGGGCCTGCGAAAACATCTGCCCGTAGCCTCTCCATAAGATCTGGCCTTTTTATGACACAGTTGCAAAAAGGTTTAATCTTTATGTAATCACGTTTGTCAAACTTTGCATTATAGTTTACATTTTTGAGATTGTGTTTGAGAAGTTCTTTGCCGCTTCATGTCACCAAGTAGGAAACATAGCATAGATCGGCAGCCACATGACCCAGAAAAATGAAGAATGAATTTTACAGACACACACGTGAGGTTGTCTGTGGAATTTAATAAGATACTAGATCACAACTGCACAGCCAAGCTGAATACTCACCTAGGAGTTATTATGTGTGATAGAAATAAGCTTCTATATTCTTATTTAAATATGATATATTCTTACTCATTTAAATATTTTATTTCTTCTAAGAATATTCTTATATTCTTATTTACGTATTTTAAGGTCTCTTTGCTACAGCAGATTAACCTTCCCCTAACTCCTATGTCTGTCTTATAGAGAAGGAAATGACGTTTAGAGCGATCCTAGAACATTCCCACGTTTATACAGCTAGAAGGCAAACCAATTCAGCTCCAGCTTTTTTCCACCTGACGTTGTTGGTTTTGTTTTTCTTACTTCTATTTTAGCTTCTTTTCTCAGAAACTCCAATCTTTCCACTAACTTTCCAGTTAGTTTTACTGCTCATCAAAAGCAATTTAATAAGTTTTATGCTCTGAAAGGTAAAGGGCCAATAATAAAATATAAAACATTATGTCTTTTAAATGGTCTCTTTCTGATCTGGATGTTACTTATTACGGGGCAGACTTTGGAGGAAGCCACAGGTAGTTTCTATCGACTGCAAAGCCTGGTGTCAGTGATGGTGAACACACATAGTGAGAGCAAGGACGATGGGCTTGTGAAGAAGTATTTAAGTTAGACACCAAGTAGAAGTTTCATTCTATTCTTATGAATAAATATTCAGATGAAATATTCTACGAACACTTTGAAGAAGTTGACGAGTGTAGCACTAGCTGTTATGACACTTGGGAAGTAAGACTATTTATAGTCGTCGTAACACTTACGCTACTCCAGCAGTCAGCCTGGGAGGTAGATAATTATAACAATTTAAGATATGAGACAACTGACAGATGAAGTAACTCTACAGGATGGAGTAACTCCTGGACACAACTCCAGGAGCTATTATGGTTGCTAGGTAACCAGTGATCAAGTCTGCCTCTGACAGAAGTGACAAAATGGGGTGGAACGGGTCCCCGCCAACAGGACTCCACCTGGACTAGAATGAGATCCAGTTCTCTTAGTCAGCTGTGAATCTGGTGAAGAGTCCTGTGCTCAGGGCGGTGAAGGGGTTAAACAAGAGCCAGGCCATGCAAGGAAGACAAATCTAAATTCCCTTTGGAATGCCTTATGGTAACTCTGGAGTGTATTTCTTGCAGATAATTTTTTTTTTAATTTGGAGAACATAAGAAAGTAAAAATAGTTAAGAATCAGAAAAAAACAATAGCAAGGGAAATTGGAGCTAATTAATTCATAGAGGCAGTTTTTGAGGATCCTCCTGAAGAATGGGACACAGAAAAGGTGTGAGACCTTCAAAGCTGCAGGTGTCAAAAGTTCAGGGAGCCTGCGTGACCACAGCTGAATTTCTCACCGTTCTAAGCAGTGCCCAGTTCTCAAAGGTGATCTTAGCAGCTTGGAGATTTGGATGCACTCAAAAGTTTCACTGATTTTGCTTTGTATTTAAAGGGGATTGCTGCTATGCAACAGCTTTGTGTTCTTAGAAGAATGAGCTTTGTTCATTAAAGAAGACATTTGAATGCTGATCATGAACGTTCCTCTGGTTACTAATAGTGATGTTAATAATCAGTTATGAGGGTACTTTGGATAATTATGCACGGCTTCGTTTTGTCATCTACATGTAAACATTTCAAGAACCCAAAACACTGAAAATTCTGTCGGCAAGTACCTAGGCCCTGATCTTTTGCCTGGAGATTGACGAGAACTAGGTAGTCCCTATCCTCGTGGGGCTGAGTAGTGGGTGGGTTTTTTGGATCCAGACTTAGACACAGGGAAGAAAACAGGATTCAATTACTAGAATCAGGGTGTTAATTGGGAATATGTGTCAGGATCAATACACAAGCCCAGTTCTCAGAGTTGAGGAAGTGACCTAAAGTTAGACTAGCAATATGAGCGAGTTAATACTTTGGCCAAACAGAGCACAATAAATCCCCTAATTTAAAGTCAGAGTAGATCCTTCAGGCTAAGGCAGGGTTGAACTTATAGACTGAGGCTAATTGCCCCATTAGTGGAAAAGAGGTACAAGGCACTTAGGAATCCAAGCAGGGCTGGCCACGTGGGGTTTACTCCCATCTATTGTGGGGAGACAATTGAACTCTAGAGATTTGGCCTCTGTTAAGTTGAATTCACATTAAAAAATAAATTTTGGGAAGAGATATTCTGAGCTAATTTTTCATTTTGGTCTAGATCTCAAAGTAAATCAATCTTCTCCCCTCCATCTGGCAGTAAGCCAAAACATCCTTCAGAGCAGCAGTCTCCTGAACTCTTTCAAAATTGCATAAAACTACCAATAAAAAGCTTTTGAGAACCTTTATTTACATTATCTATTTACAAGCAATGTGCGTGTACAGTGCTGCTAAAATATTATATATATTAAAAAATGGAAAGAAAAACATAAACTTAAAAAGATGAAATGAAGAATACACAGAAATTCTAATATATGTGTGATCTCCCACCCCAGTAGATTGTCTGTGGCCCCTTTGGCGTGAGCACATTCCATTCTGAAGATCTCTCCTTTAGAATATTAATGGAGAATTACATGGTCTGAATGGCGTGACTGTGTTTTCAGACTACTTACACCAGGTCTGAAAACATGACTTTTCTTTTTCCCATTCGTTAAACTGACAGTATAGGCCCGACAGAGGTCTACCTTTGGTATTCCAAATTATTCTGATTGATGGCAGATAGCGCTAGCCTCAGATGGTGATGTTGTTCTGCCCTGATCATCATATCAAAGCCAGAGTGCACTGATTCATTTTTTGCATAAAGAATATTAGGCTCCAGCTGCTGAGGTCAAAGGCCAAAGGAACTTCACCAGATGCTGAACCCAGGAATTCTCCTAGCACCTGGGTCCCAAGTTCAGAGCCAGAATCTTTCTATTCCCTGGAGATCTAGGGCCCTGGGATCAGAGGACAAGCACAGCTGGACCAAAAGCTCTGTGGAAACAATCCTGGAGGTGCTTCACAGGACTGCAGTCCCGTGGCTGTGCATCCCAAGTCCCTCAACACATGAGCCTGGGCCTTGAACCCCTGCAGAGTCCCTGCTGAACCCCCGGACTTGCTGAGGAGCTCATAAAGATGTTTTGGTATCTGCTTCTCTATAGATTTTTTTAAACAATAGCTTTATTGAGATATAATTCATACTTCATAAAATTCACCCATGTAAACCAATTCAATGGCTTTTTGGCATATTCGAGATAATGGGCAACCACCACCACAATCAATTTTAGACCATTTTCATCCCTCCAAAAAGAAATGCATTAGCAGTTACTGTCCCGGGTCTCCCAACACATTCCTCACTCTCGTTCCCCCAGTCTCAGGCAACCATTAATCCCATGAATCTACTTTCTGTCTCTATACATTTGCTTATTTTGGACATTGGATATAAATGGAATTATATAATATGTAGTCTTTTCTGACTGGCTTCTTTCACTTAGCATAATATTTTTTAGGTTCATCCATGTTGTAACATGTATCAGTACTTAATTTCTTTTTATTGACAAATAATATTTATCATGTGGAAATATCACGTTTTATTTAACCATTCTTCAGTTGATGGGCATTTATGTTGTTTCTACTTTTTGGCTGTTATGAATCATGCCACTATGAACATTCATGTACAATTTTCTGTATGCAAGTATGTTTTCATTTCTCTTGGGCATATGCCTGGGAGAAGAATTGCAGGGACATGTGGTAAGTCTTGTGTTTAACCTTTTGAGGAACTGCCAGGCTATTTTCCAAATTGACTGCACCATTGTACCTTCCCACCAGCCGTATATGAGGGTTCTGATTTCTACACATCCTTGCCAACATTTGTGAGTTTCTTTTTGATTATTTCATCCTAGTGGGTGTACAGTGGGATCTCATTGCTGACTTGATTTGTATTTTCCTGATGACGAATAATGTTGAATATCTTTTGACGTGCTTATTGGCCATTTGTATATCTTATTTGGGGGAATGTCTATTTGAATCTTCTGCCCATTTTTAATTGGATTATTTATCTTTTTGAGTTATATGAAGTTTTTTTTATATATTCTTGATACATATCCCATGGCATATAAGATATATGATTTGCAAAAACTCTCTCCCATTTTGTAAGTTGGCTTTTTACTTTCTTGATGTTGTCCTTTGAAGTGCAAAAGTTTTTAATTTTAATGAGGTCCAATGTATCTATTTTTCTTTAAAAGCTTGTGCTTTTGTTGTTATAGTTAAGAAACTTCTGCCTAATCTAAGACCACAAAGATTTATGCCTAGGTTTATTTCTGAGTTTCAGAATTTTAGCTCTTACATTTATGTCTTTGGTCAATTTTGAATTAATTTTTCCATATGAAACAGTCTCTGTCTGTCTCTGACAGAGAACAGTCTCTGTCCCCCATTGAATTTTCTTGGCTTCCTTACTGAAAATCAATTGACTAAAAATGTGAGAATTTATTTCTGGACTCTCCATTCTATTCTATTGATCTATTTGTCTATTCTTATACCCTGTAGATTTGTACAGGGCCTTCTAACGCTCACCAACTAAAAATTAATTAATTATTTAAGTTTTTAGGAAGGACACTATGCTTCTAATTGAAGCCCAGGAAGAAATGAACAATCAAGCCTCCAGAAGGCAGGAAGCAAGACAGCCTCGGGAGCCCAGCAGCATCTCTCTAAAGCTCTGTCATTTTTGAATCAGCTCAAAGGATCCCCAGTCTTTTTGTATCATTTCCAAGATTCAAATTCTCAGGTAAAGGAATCTGATTTACTCGGGAAAGCAGTATTTCCTTAAAACAGGCCATTATGGCTGGGAACAGGGTTGCACAGCACAGATACTGTTATTGGAAGCCCATCCCTTTGTTGGAAGTTATGCAAAGACACTACATCCAACTCCTGGGTCACTGCAGTACACTCGTAACATTTCTCCCAGCCCCCGCCACCACTTACGTAAATACATCTTCATGCAAGCCTAGGGGTATGCATCATACACATGCCCCAAAAGGGCAGACCTTGAGATGCATGGGACCAGACCTTTGCATCCTGAGAACAAGCCGCATTTCATAAACTGGATTATCCTACCTTCTGTTTATTTCTGTAGAAGCAAAGTTAAGTAAAATCTGTTGAATGTCTTTTTGCTTCACTTAATCACTGAATCATAATCTTCTTTAATGTTCTTATCAAATCTGAGGGATCACTGAATCATTGGAAGAAGCCCCGTCCAGCTTGGTCCAGAGATCTCTTTCAGACCTGACGAAAATGCTGGTAGTGACCACCAGGGACCCATCTAAAAGAGAAGGTGAACCTTAGGGAATAAGGTCCTATGGGATGGAGATTTTCTTCTCTTAATAATAAAGGTTCTGGATGTTTTCTTGAAAATGAAAGTAGCAATTACCTGATTAAAACCCCTTTAGGGGGTCATAACCACCTCTAAGATAACATCTAAACTTCTCAGCTTGGCCCACAAAACAATCACCATCTGGTTCCCAGTCCTGCTTTGCTGTACCTCTCACAGAGCCCCTACCCTAAATATACACACACAAACCTTAATCCCATGCCTTTCTCACCCTGTTCTCTTTGCCTGAAATGCCTTTCCCTCCCCACGCCAGCTGCCACTCTGATGCTAGTTGTTTAAGTCCTTGCTTCAATGTCACCTGCACTGTGAAGCTTACCTATTCACCTCCTCCCCTCTCTACAAAATTAGGACTTCTCTATTCCATGCCCCCTGACCCTTTCCACGTAATTCTATTACATCACTCACCACATTGTTATCATCACTACATATCTGTCTCCTGACAAGAACGTGTATTTTACAAGGGCAAGAATCTCTCTGCACCGGGTATAATATGCGTTCCTCATAAGGGTCAAAGGATGTTATTGGGTGAACACATGTAAAGAAATTGCACTAATTTTTGCTGTTAGAAGGAAGTCTACCAGTTATCTAGCAATCAAATCCACAAGGCAATGTTTGCTTCTAATTTGAACAATTCAAAACATTTTCCCAGAAGCCTTCCTCAAAAACAAGGTCACATTTCAAAAACTATTCTGATAAATTCAGGATAAATGGAAATGATTTTCACCTGAAAGTCTAGTAATGGAGAATAAAGGAGTGCTGATTGAGTGGAACCGTCCAGATTAGTCGTTTTACTACTGAACTTCATTGAGAAAAAAAACCAAAACACCAGCTTTACTTTGTGCCACACAAAATCTAAAGAAGGCTGAAGAGCAAATACAATAGGGTTGATGGTCAAGTGTTTCTTTTTTTTGTCAAAAAGAGGAGAAAAATGTATATTGATGTCATTTGTTAAAAAAAGAGAGAAGAAACCGCAAGCCATTTGTCTGGTTAGTGACACTTTATTTATCAGCACAAAATGTCACATAATTCCTATATCCAGTTTGGTGTAAGAAATTGTTATTCGTCATGCACAGGGCAGCATTTGGAATTCATTTATCTGAGTTCCGTAGCTTTGTGTTCAGAATTCTTAAGGTTGGAGTCTCTGATTTCATTCTCCAAAGCAATGAGCAGACCTCACAGACTGCAATACGTGGGATTCGTACAAGAGCCAAGGTTTGATCCCCAGAGAAGGGCAAGTAAGAAGAAAGAAAAGATGAAGCAAAACAAAACACAAAAACCAAACAAATCTAAGAGAAAGAAAAAAACAGAGAGCAATCTATTAATTCTGGAAGAAAATGCATAACATCATTCTCATTACTAGGATTTCTTTTGTTTTTACCCTCAGTAGAGTCGGCCAACACGTTTCCTTTCCCATTTAATTCCCAAGTGGCACTTTTGGTGTTCAGGAAAAGGGCCAAGCTGAATTGTTCAGAAGATCTAATTACTCCTAGTAGAAATTCTACGCAAGAGACCACTTTGGTCCTTGCTCCGACTTCTCTTGTCCTCTTATTTCCTGTAAGGATTGGTGTGAAAAACCAAAAACCAAAGTCATATGTGCTGCATCCAGGAACAGCAAGGAATAAGGATCTGGGGCAACCACATCCCACTCCCGTCCTGGCCAGGGGAGAGGAGCTCGAGAGGTGGGGCTGGGGGAGGATGCACACCGGCATGATGAGAGGGTGGGGTGCCAGGGCCCTGCTCCAAGGAAGAAAAACAGAATGCAGAGCTCACCTGAGGCTTGTCAAACTTGCAGATCATTAGCAGGGCATTTGCTTTTATTCTATGCTTGAATGTAGAGGAACAAACCATTCACCCCCACATTGTAGCTCTGGATCAATCATATCTTTCTTGGTTAGTTCCTATTTTTAAAAAAAAATTAAATTTCTAAACTTCAGGCTCATATATAAGTGCTCATGATATACCTAGCTCAGCATGTCATCCTTCTGCTCCTCAAATTTGCTCCTCCTCCTATCTTCCTGATCTCATTTATGGTATCAGCATCACTCCCAACACCAACCACATGGGCTCAAAAAATATCTCTACACACTCCTTCAACCCCAACCCCTATTGTGGTACCATGTCATTAGTTACTAAATTCTGTTAATTTTACCTTTTGAATATTTCTTAATTCCTCCCACCACCCTTCTCTTTTTCCACTGCTAGTTTATCATTTCCTGCTGTATAGAGCTGTTTGGTACATAATAGATATTTAAATAATGTTTGGTTTTGATGGAATGAAATGGCTCTTCTCATTAATTTATACTATAGGGTGAATGACTTTTTCAGATTTTTTTTTTTTAGAGATAGACTAAAGAAGGAAAACAGAACAGGGACACATGAGATATCTGAGAGGAAGGGATATTCAAAGGAGATATAATCTAAATTTCCTCTGCTCTCATTAGTCTGGAGTATGCAAAACATAGAAATACTTCACAAAGCTGACCCACTATCCTGTCTTAACAACACTTTAAGAGCTAGGCTCTGCCCGTGGAGTAATATGCAATGATCTCAATAATGTATGGGTTACATTAGTGCTTTCTTAAGCCCTAACATGCACCGTGATTGCCTGCAACCTTGTTAAAACGCAGACTCTTGTTCAGTAGGTCTGCAGTAGAGCCTCAGCTTCTGCGTTTCTTGCAAGTTCCCAGGACTGCCGCTGCTGCTGGTGTGTTGGCCACACCTCGGGTAGCAAAGGCTTAGATAATCTCTTTCAGAGTAAAATTCCATTGCCACAAACTATAGCACTGTCAATATTGAAACATTAAACGTGGCTCAAGCTTCTACAAGCCTCCAGGTTATGTACTTTCAGCTTTGTGACATCAAGGACTTTGACCCAAATGGGCAGGAGCTCCTTGGAATTAAGAATCCCTCAGTCAAGGCCTTTGCATGCTACAGAAAGGACGTTCAGCTGGAGATTTAGAGAATTGCAGGACAGGGACATTGAGGTAGGTGTGGGCAGGCTTAAGAGACCCAGCAAGGGTCTAGAAGCATGTAGGGACAAGTGCAGCAGGAAGTCCTTCCCACGCCTGGGCCTGAAGGGATGGGAACCTGATGAAACCTGGGGCTATCCAGGGACACCACTCGGCAGGTGCTGAAGCATTCTCTCCCAAGGAGACTGTCATGGCAAAGGAAACATAAATAGAATAGAATGGTTTCCACACACGAAGACCTGCTCCAGACCCATTGACAGCTCCATGAAGGAAGCCAGGGCACACTGATTACGGAAAAACACACAGAACACTTGAAATCAGAATTTGAGCCTTCCGGTTCATCCCCAAGAGCTGTGGAATGCAAACTGCTGAGGCTGAGCACATCCAGCTTAGGAGGATAAAGGGCTGCTCTGACCTCATCGCCTTTGGAGAGCTCAATAGGTCACATTTCCGGCTTGGGCCACCAAGCACTCCTTTGGCTTTTCCTTCCTATGCACAAAATTTCAAAAGTCACTGTGTTGCTGCATTTCCTTTGGTAACAGAAAAAAAACCAGCCATTATTGTTAAATGCAAGGAACGGATCTGACCTACAGTCAATGATTTCTTCCTGCAAATGACAAAGCCTGTTTCCTCCAGCTGATGATGAAACCTTGGAAATGCACTGCACATGCATTTTCCAAAGCAAATAATCTATGGTGAGAATGCAATCCTGTGCCTTAATCAATCAAGGGTGAAGAGTCACGTTTTAAAAAAATTTTTTTTCTACTGTGGTAAAATATACACACTCTAAAATTCACCATTTTAGCCATTTTTGAGTCTACCATACAGTGGCATGAAGTACGTTGAGTCATATTTATTTTTTTAAAAAAATAATTACAAAGGAGCCCCAAAGTCTCTCTGAAAACACGTACTCAACAGGGGCAACAAAGAAGTACATCTTTCATTCCAGAGTAAAATCGAAAAGTATGATGCTTAGGCAAGAAAGTACATCCTATATCTCTCTTTTCCAGGTAAAGAAGTTAAGCAAGGATACTAACGGGCTAGTCATGAGTTTCCAGGCTTCAGGTAAGTCCTTTAAACATTTGCTGGATCAACTGCTCTGTCTGGTCAGTAGGCCTGTCCTGGACCCATGTCATTTGCAAGATTCACTGATAGCATGTGTGTTTTCCTAAGTGTGGAGAAAAGACATTCCCCTCATCCCACATAAAGGAGTATGATTTAGGGGAAATCATACTATGTCCTGTTAATAGCTTGAGCTTTGGAGTCAGAAAAGCCTGAGTTTATGCACCAGCTCTGCTCCTTCTGGTCTGGTTGCAAGTTGCTTAAGCTCTCTGCACCTCAGTTTTCTCATCTATAAAAATGAGGATTAATATAACTATCTCCTTCGTAAGGTAGTTATAAGAATTCAATTAGATGAGAAAATTAGTCAGGATAGGATAGACCCTGCTGCATTAACAAATGAACCCCAGTATTTTAGTGGCTTAATCTGACTAGAGTTTACTTCTTGCTTATGTCACAGTCTGAGTCAGGGGGTGGAAGGGAGGTGGCTTTCTTCCAATAGTAATCAAGGACCTGGGCTTTTTCTAAATAGCAACTCCGACATCTTAGAGGCTTTTGCTTCCTGGTGATTGGAGGAACCACCCTAGCTCTTTACTGCTTTGGCCTTAAAGTGACTATGTCATTTCTGGTTATAGTCCATTGGAAATAAGCATGTGTATCAGTCAGGGTCCCAGTAAAAAAAACAAAAACAAAAACAGATGGCACACTCTAAAGGGCCATCTGTCTAAGGGATTATTTACACAAGTGTGAGCAAGGTTGAGGGAAGCCACCAGGATAATAAAGAACCTCACGGCTACCAACAGCTTTACCGGGTTCTGGATTTTTAGTACCTGAAGCTTAATGATGGGATGAGTGGTGGGAGGCTATGAATAAATAAGCTAAACCTCTTTTCCTCCTATCCTTCTAACTCTTGCCTCCCAGTGGCCAAATTCAACTATGAACCAGTCAATGGAGCCTGGATGATGCCACCTATAAAAGGTCAGCTTCTTGGGGTCCCAGACCAGGCAACCAAGTGGATCTGGAATAGTGAATGGAGATTGCCCAGCAGAGGATGGAAAAGGCTTAGCAATATGCTGAGCAAGTAGGTGGTGCTCAAAAAATGAATGCAAGATTGAATGGTAGGTCTACATTTATTTCTTTGAGGAATTTCTACATTGTTTTCCCTAGATGTTGTACTAATTTACAGTCCCACCAATAGTGTGTTAGTGTTCCTTTCTCCCTGCATCCACACCAGCATCTATTGTTTTTTGACTTTTTAATAATGGCCATTCTGATAGGTGTGAGGTGGTAGCTCACTGTAGTTTTAATTTGCATTTCTTTGATGATTAGTGATGTTGAGCATTTTTTCACAAGTTTGTTGGCCATTTGTCTGTCTTCTTTTGAAAAACTTCTGTTCATGTCTTTTGCCCACTTTTTGATGGGGTTGTGTTTTTTTTTTTTCTTGCTGATTTGCTTGAGTTCTTTGTAGATTCTGGATATCAGTCCTTTGTTGCATGCATAGTTTTGTGAATATTTTCTCCTGTTCTCTGTTCACTCTGTTAATTATTTCTTTCACTGTTCAGAAGCTTTTTAATTTAATTAAGTTGCATTTATTTGTTTCTGTTGTTGCTATGTTTGTCTTTGGAGTCTTACCTGTAAATTCTTTGCCTAGGCCGATGTCTAAAAGAGTTTTTCCTACATTTTCTTCTAGAAGTTTTATGGTATCATGCCTTATATTTAAGGCTTCAATCCATCTCAATTAATTTGTATATATGGCAAGAGATAGGGATCATGTTTCATTCTCCTGCATGTGGCTATTTAATTTTCCTAGCACCATTTATTGAATAGAGCTTCCTTTCCCCAGTGTTTGTTGTTGTCTTCTTTATTGATGATCAGTTGGTTGAAAGTCGATGGTTTTATTTCTGGGTTCTCTATTCTGTTCCATTGCTCTATGTCTCTACTTTTATACCAGCACTATGCTTGATATCTACTTAAAGGAAATGAAGTAATTTTATCAAAAGACACTTGAACTTGAATGTTTATCGCAGCACAATTCACAATTACAAAGATGTGGAATCAGCCTAAGGGCCATGTAATTCATGAGTGAATAAAAAAAATGTGGCATACACACACACACACCATCGAGTACTACTCAGCCATACAAAGGAATAAAATAAAGTCATTTCCAGCAATGTGGAGGGAACTGGAGACCATTATCCTAAGTGAAGTATCTCAGGAATGGAAAACCAAACACCATGTGTTCTTACTAATAAGTGGAAGCTGATAGATGGGCACACATGGGCACAAGGCAATACAAAGGACATGAGAAACCAAGAAGGGGGAAGGGCAGGAGGGTGGGTGTGGGATAAAAACTTACCTACTGGGTACAATGAACACTCTTCTGGTGATGAGCACACCAAAGCCCTGACTTAAACATTATACAAGATATTCTGATTAAAAAAAAACACTTGTACCCCTTTAATTAACATTTTGAAATTTTAAAAAAAGGTAAAAAAGAATGAATGAAGAAAAATATTAAAAATTGCTGTGTTTCTTTTGGTTTTCAGCTAACTTTACCAATGACAAAGAGAAATTATCATTTGCTAGAGAGAATTTTTCTCTCTATGACATGGATTTTTCAACAAGGCCTCAATGTCCAAAGCTGGGCTGTCCTTCCTCTTGGCTCAGTGTCCAAAGCTAAGCTGTCTTTCCTCTCTCCTAAAAGATGAGTTTAACAGGAAGAATGGTGTTTTGTTTACAAAGTGAGAAGCATTGATAGCTCTGCCCCAAAGAACTTTATCTCTTCTACCAGCAATTACAACCTAAGTTAGGACTAATGGCACAGTTACACTGATAACTGCTGTTACTGTTTTCATTCTTTAACTTGCCAACAAGATCCTCTGGTCCCTTATCTTGTACTGAGACCAACCCAACAAGAGCAGAAGTTGAAATCCTGACACTCCAATGCCTGGGGCATTGTGAATAAGCTCACTAGTAATTTGTGTTGGGCTTCGGCTCAATAATAGTCTGGATTCGGTGTCAGTAAAAAGCTTCAGAGCATAGTTTTTAAAGTTACACTCATATCTAGTTTCTCATTTTGCATGTAAGTGGAATGATCTTTTACAAGGATCAAATTCATTCATTTGTTTCTTTCCTACAATTGTGTATTTTTATGTTATAAACTCATAGAAACTTTGAATTTGAAGGAAGTTTAGAAGTCATTTTGCCCAGTCTCCTCACACATCACCACCTTGGAGGGACTGGGATTCCACATCTGCTTGAAACTTTTCAAGGACAGAAAACTTGCTCATAATAATTCCAGCAGCAGCTTTGCGTTTCCTTTGAGCCAGGTACGGAGCTTTGCCGGCCTTATCCCCTTAATTCTCACAACAACTCTCTGAGGTAGCTGCTATTATTAGCCCCACTGTACAAATCAGGAAACCAAAGCACCGAGAAGTAGCTTGCCCGCAAGATACACAGCTAAACTGCATGGAAGCTGGAGTTCAAACCCACATCTGTTTTTCTCCAAACCTCAGGCTTTTCTCCAGTCAGATTTCCCTAGTTTCTTTCAAGACAAACTCTTTCCCACCAAAAACTCTCTGAAATATTCTTACCATAGCCCTCATAACTTCAGCTAATCATTTTAACTTTTACATGATCTCAAAAAATGGGAATAAAAAGCTATTAATGATAACTTACATTTGATACCACTTTGCCACTTACAAAGCATGTCAATAATCTCATTTGAGCTTCTTGACAGTTCTGCGAGGTAGTTACGACACTCTCTATTTTACCTGTTAGAAAGCTGAGTTCCAGAGCGTTTGCTCATGGGCATATGTGCACCCTGGTTGTCGAGCCAGGAGCAGAGCTCAAGGGCTTTAACTTTTGGTTTTATGCTCATCCCACTATACCATGCTGTAGACTCAGCCAATAGTGAAAGTGCAGCCAGTGTGTTGGCCTTTGATGCAACCTCCTTCCCAAAGTGCCTTTGTCTGGAACACGAAGAGATACCCCTCTGCCCCTGATTTCCACACTACTTCCTGTCTTATTCCAGTGCTCTGTGGTCTCGTGAACAGTTGCATTCAGGAGGTGTAATCTCCCTAATAAATCTATCCAATGCCTACTCCCCAGGTCTGAATCTCAGTGAGCGATTCTGTTTCATCAACTTTACTACCTGACCTAGGTCCAAACTAGTACTGGCCCTGCTTGTTCAATAGTGTTCCTGAGGCTGGATCTTACGGACAGTGACAGATCAGACAGAAGGCAATCTCAGGCCACAGTGGTACAATGGTGCTTCTATTTAGTCCAGAGGATGCCAGACAGCTGCTTCCAAATATCCACATGTTTGGCATCACGTAGGAAAAAACTTTGATTCGTTGGCCAAATTTTCTTTTGTCATCTAATTGATCAACACATGCTTAGATGTTTTGGCATCTTCTAGATGCTGTGTTTGCTTATAAGCGAGTAGATTTTAGTATTTCAGCTTCTAGAAAGTATCCCACAACAAAAGCTCCCACACCATTTTCCAGTGCGTAAATCTTCTTTCTCTGTTGCTTGCCAATCTGACAAAGTGAAAATGTCCCCACAGTTTGCAAACTCTTTAATCAGTTAAACACATCTGCATCAAAGGCCAATATGATCTTCTGTCGGGTTGCAAGAGAAAAAAGAAAATCTTGGGTTTTTCCCTTGTGTAATGAAGCCCAAACCAATGCAAGCAAGATGTGTTTTAACCTCCTTTATTCTGTCTTTGGATTTCTGTGCTGTATTTTTTATAGAATATTCAATGAAAAGTATTTCACTGAAGTTTTTCCCAATTGTTTTTCTCATACCCAGCTACTTAGAAACACATTTTGCAGATAATTAGCAATGAGCATAGATGGCCCCCAACTTCCAATGGTTCCACTTACAATTTTTCAACTTTACACTGGTGCAAAAGCTGCGTGCATTCAGTAGACACACACTTCGAGTACACATACAATATTCTGCTTTTCACTTTCAGTGCAGTATTCAAGAAATTGCATAATATTCAATAATTTATTACGAAATAGGCTTTGTGTTAGATGGTTTTGCCCAACTGTAGGCTAATGTAAGTGTTCTGAGCATGTTTAAGGTAGGGTAGGCTAAGCTATGATGTTCAGTAGGTTAGGTGTATTCAATGCATTTTTCAATTAACTACGTTTTCAACTTACAGTGGGTTTATCAGGGCACAACCCCGTCATAAGTTGAGGAACATCTATACTTAAAGTGGTCTCCAGTGAACAAGATCTCTAAGCTTTCTCTCTAGGAGAGGTGGTAGTTTTTTTTCCTCCTTGAAAGATTCTAGGTATACGCTAAGCTTCTATACTTCCTTTTGCATTCATCAACACAACTGCTTGAGTTGGGTTACTTGAGTAACTGCTACTCAAGTTACTAATAGTACCTATTCTGTATTAAACTGTCACTGTACTTGTCAGGCTCCGTGTTAAGTGTTTTAAAGACATGACATTTAATTCTCTCAAGAAGTCTTTTCGGTGTATTTTGGTATGGTATTATATGCTTAGTGAGTGCCAATTTGGAGAAGAGGACTCTGCAGCTTAGAGAGGGATGTCAGCTTGCTTGAGGGCACACAGCTGGAGGGTAACAGAGCTAGACTCAGCCTTGGCCCAGTGCCCCAGAGCCCATGCACTTGACCCCTCACTGTCCTGCTGCCACCTCTCTACTTTCAAAATGATAGTCCTCAGACACAGCATAGACCCCGCTAGCCCAGACCATGAGGCCCAGCCTAGGCTGGCCCTTTCCTGTCTTTGCAATTCCTGTCCTATCGTTCCCTGCCATGAACCCCGCGGTTCAACCCCACAGACTGAGAGCCGTTCCCCCACCAGCACACTTTTTCACTCCTCCCAACCCTCGTACATCCTACTCTCCTTACACAGATGACTGCATGGGCCAGACTCAGGGACTACCCGCCCACCATCTTTCCATGGAAAAACTCCCACTTATCCTGCAAGAGCCATTCAAACGTTCACTCTTCCCTGAAGCCCACCTGGCCTCACACAGGCTCTTTTCTTCTTCCATAACTATACCCTCCTTGGCTGCAGTTCCTCACACTCTTGTCCTCCTTAGGGTGCTGGTCGTGTGTTTTGAAACAGTTCATTTGTTTGTCGGGCTGTCTCAACAGTCTGAGAGATTCTTGGGGAAAGGGCCGATTTCATGTCTGTGTCTCCAGGGCTGACACAGTGGGTTCCCAGTCAGTGTTTACTGAACAAACTCTGAACAAAACGTGCACAAGTTATGATGATGCGTGGGTGAGGACTAGCGTTTACTTAATACCTCCACGGCCTTTGAAATGTTCTAAATTTGTGCCTCTGCAGGTTTCTTAGGATGGGCTCAATTCTTGTCTTCACAATCTACTAAGGGCAGAGAATTTCTGCCTTGGCCACCTGCATGGACTGTGCAATTGGCCTTCAATGAATGAGAGAGAGAGCGAGAGCACACTTTCCTCTCAGTCTCCAACTCAAAGTCTCAGAGCAGGTCTCAATGGACTCAGTTCTGACACTAGAAAGATCACCAGCAATCACCTTATTCTAACACAACGGCCCTCGGAATAACACCTCATTGGGAAGAGGAGGTGATTCCACTACATGAGTGTGGGGGTGCCGGGCACACAAAACAACAGATGTCCGCTACCGTCCACTAATATCAAGTTTTAAAAAGCAATCTCTATTACTGGGTTAGCAAACCCTTGCTTATGCAGTCATCCTTCTCAGTATTTTAGAGATTTTCATAAGGACCTCTTAAAGACCAAAGGTCACCAAAACTCAGAGGAATACTTTTCTAAAACTCAGAGGAATGACAGATATTCAGGGATATGAAAGCCTTCTCCGGATTCTTCAAATGTAGAGAGCTGTGAATGTCTTTTACTCATAAAGCCAGAGAGCTCTGCTCATTGTCATGGATACTCGTGACACTGGCAGCAGTTACTGGGAAGTTAGGTTCTAAACGAAAAACATCGTCAGCACAAACACATGCAAAGCATGTGGAATATGGAAGCCCTGGAAGCATCGGGCTCAAGGCATCGCCATGCTGTGGCTGCTGGCTCTGTGTTCAAGAGTGGATCGCTACTGTCTCTGAGCCTCTCTCTCCCCAGCTGTAAAAGATGGGCATGGGGGACAAAGCTGCCTTCACTGAGTTGCCAGGAAAATCAAATGAAATAAAGTAAGGAAAACCTAAACTTACACAAATGTTATTTACTTGTGTTATTTTCAGAAAAAATGGGACACAGCTGATGCATTTATTTAGAAGGGAATGGTAGA
Organism: Lepilemur ruficaudatus; assembly: GCA_963574885.1. NCBI lineage: Eukaryota > Metazoa > Chordata > Mammalia > Primates > Lepilemuridae > Lepilemur > Lepilemur ruficaudatus. The sequence goes on along the minus strand of CAUYRT010099464.1, from coordinate 15,358 downwards.
TAAGTTATGCATACAGTAGTCCTTTCTTATCTCTGGGGGATATATTCCAAGACCCCCAGTGGATGCCTAAAACCACAGAGTGCCAAACCCTATCTCTACTATGTTTTTTCCTATACATATATACCAATAATACTGTTTATAAATTAGGCACAACAAGAGACTAATAATAATAACTAATAATAAAATAGAACAATTGTAACAATGTAGTATAATAACAGTGCTGTGAATGTGGCCTCTCTCTCTCAAAATATCTTATGGTAATGTACTCACCTATTTTTGGACTGCGGTTTACTGCAGGTAACTGAAACCATAGAAAACAAAACCATAAGAAGAGACAATTGTAACTATTTATATACTTTGGCATTAAATTTCTTGCACTAATTAAAATGGAAACAATCAATAAAACAATATGGGCAAATTTATCTATGGGACAGGTTAAATGTAGTATATTAATAATAAGCATGTTTCCACTATAATTTCATAAGTAGCAAGTATGCATATGAAAAAGAACTAGCAAGGTATTCAAATGAAAACAAATTTAGTTTTTTGGAGGAGGTGAAGTTGGGTGATTTTTTTTTCATCTAGTTTAATTTCTGTTAGTGTCATCTATGCTCAAAATCATATTTTTAATAGTACTTTAAAATGAAAGAAAGAAATTGAGTTTTGGGCCTTATCACTCACAGATGTCTTTCTCCTAGACAATTTGTAGCAGCCATGGAACTCGGCCCTTTGTTTAAATCCTAGAGAATTCTGTTAGTCTTCATGGGGTCCCGGGCTCAGTGAACACACCCGAAGGTGGAATCGCCCAAGGGTTGAATAGGATTGAGAAATACTGCAACTCTATTTCACAGGCAGGACACATGAGCGTTATATCAAGTTGGCACAATTCCCAATTTTCTTCCTCTGCCCACCCCCTACTTGTCCTTCTTCTGGGATCTGCCACTCTCCCTCTGGGGGGACCTCCTCCTTCCCTTCTCGGTCACCACGTTCTAGGTGGAGTTGAGTTGATCTAAATCAATCAGCATAGCTCTCAGGAACTGTGAAGGGCCTGAGATTTTACCCTCCTTGCAAGATAGCAAGTTGACCTGCCACCATTTAGGGACACTGACAGAGGGTGTGAGACATCTTGACAGAGAGACTCACACAAAATGTATTACTCATAGCAAAAGTAGTAGCCAGGGTATCAGTGTATCTGTGCTAGTTCCCCAAGCTCCAATTCCATAGGGTGACACAGAGGGCAACATGACATCTGCTCCTGCAGTGTACTATGCTGCAGGAGAGAAGGTCAGGGCCAAACTGGTACCTTAACCAAATCAACGGCCTGTGTGATGAGCTACAGAGCTGCCCTAACCCTAACCCCAACCCTTCAAGACAAGGATAGACCCTGCAGTCTAGCACACCCAGTGGGTGCTTGCAAGATGCTCAGGGCCATTCATCTCCCAACAATACTGCATTTGCTTTGTTGTATACAGGAATGTGCATACGTGAACCAACTAGAATGACTGATACAAAGTCAAACCTTTTGCTTTCAATGAGAGGCAACTTACTGCCCTAAATAAGAATCTAGAAGAGCCACCATGTGACCAATAGAGAAAAGCCTGTGTGAGAATGGTGTCAACCCAGAGAAAGCAGAATTGAGAAATGGAGAGAAGGAACACGGATTCTGATGTCACCATGTAAACCACTGTATGAAGCTAGGAATAAAACCAAGCCATCCACCTGCAGAATTTCCATTTATGAGAGGCAATTTGGGTACAGTTTTCTATCACTTGCTACCAATAAAATCTTAATGGACACTAATATCAGTGTAAACCTGTATTAGTCATGGTTTCCAGAGACACAGAACCAATGGGATTTATGTGTGTCTATATCTCTATACAAATAGAGATAGCTTTGTTTTAAGAAATTGGCTCCCATGATGATGGAGGCTGACAAGGTGTGCAGGGGGCAAGCTGGAGACCTCAGAGAGCCGATGGTGGAGTTCTACTCTGGGTCTGGAGGTGTAACAGAGGGCAGCTGATGTAGCTCCAGTCTGAAGATCAGCAGGCTTGAGACCCAGGAAGAGCTGATGTTTCATTCAGCTCAAGTCCAAAAGCAGGACAATACTGATGTGACAGCTCAAGGCAGTCAGGCCTGAGGAAAGTCCCTCTTACTCAAGGAAGAGTGATCCTTTTTGTTTTATTCCAGTTTTCGGCTTTTGACAGATTGTACGAGGCCCACCCACGTTAGGGAGGGCTCTCTGCTTTACTCAGTCTATCCATTCAAACCTTAATCACATCCAGAAACAGCCTCCCAGACACACCCAGAATAATGTTTGATCAAATGTCTGGGCACCCTGTGGCCCAGTGAAGTTGACATATAAAAATAACCATCACAAAATCTTTGCTATTAGATGACATCCACCGAACGTTATGAATGAGCTTAAGTCTTTTCCTTGGTGAATGTTTAAAGTCCCTAACTGATGCAACTCCACAATATTTATTCTTGCAGATTCTTGCAAAAGTGGGGCTCTTTGATGAATCATCTGTTGATTCATTTCATCCAAGGTTTCATCAGGGGTTTTAAGAACTTAAAACCATATTTTCATGGTTGTGTTGTTTCTTAGACTAAATCTAATATGCTAGGTAAACCCTTTCCCTCTGTTATAAGTGCGATTCCCTGATACACATCTCTCCTCTTCCTGAAATAAAAGTAGGGGGGAGAAAGAGAGAGAGAAAGAGAATATTTCAAGATAAAAATCTGTTTGGATTTTCTCATGCTATTTTAAGTTCACAGTCCAATTTATTTGATATTCATTTTACTTGCCTGGCTTTCATCACAATGATTACCCATTTAATTACATTTTAGCTGAAACCTAGGGGAAACAGCCAGCTAACATTTCAGTGACATTATCAAAAGGAAGACTGAACCTCACTTCCAGACTTTTCTGAATCCCTACATTTCTTCATTTGAACTTTACAAGCAGCCTTTAATATAGAGGCAATGATGTAATTAACCTTCTAAAGGTGTCAGGTACATTTAACAATGCCTTGATTTAATTTCAGCTCCATACTGTCTTCCCCAAATTTCCCCCCTTCAGGAACTTCCTTCTCATGGTGGTCCACAGTCCATCTGCCAGGGAACCAATCATGTAAGAGGGAAAGTATGAGAATGAATCCTATAGAACGGAAACCCCTTGCCTCTCCCAAAGATGCAGGGAACTTGCCCCAGCCTTTCTGCCCTCTTCAAGAAGTACTGGGTGAAAACATCCCCTTTTACTTGCTCCTTGCTGCAGGGGAGAGCCCCATGGGAATGGTGGGATTATCGCTCTGTGGTGGGCCCCCTCAGCTCTCACTCTCCTTCTGCCAGCAAGCAAAGATGACGGTCCCTTCCCCACTCACTCCTCTCCCTTGGAAAGCTCACCAGAGATGTATCCCACTTGAGTCCTCTGCTCTTCAATTTGTGATTGGTGGGTTTGTCAGGGGGAGTAGGAAGCGCTGGTCCAGCCTTGGGTCAAGCAACATTCTCTAATCTACCAGCTTTATCTTAAATAAAACTGATATGGTATTATAACTACATCTGGCTTCTTGTGTCTGTTTTAAATTGGTTTGGAATCTGGAAGAAAGGATGAGTATGATCAGCTCCTTTTAAACCCCCAAACACATACCAAGGACTTGAGAGAACTGGCCAAGTAAGTAGGTTCCTGTAATAACAGAATACCACATTGCCAAGAAAATACGTGCTTGGAAGACTACAGCTGCATGGAGGTTGGGATCCCTTTTTCTCTTCATCCCATCAAACACACAAGGCAGCTCTGGTTGCAAGATATTATGGACAGCAGAAATTGCAGTATTTTAGTCACAAGGCAGACCTCAAAGTTTCCCTTTAGTGCTAGTCTCTGAGGTGCAACTGTAAATGATTAAGCAAAAACCATAGTTTGTGTTTGCAAAGCAAATTGCTTTCATTTTTTTTTTGTTACCATCAAGCTTATGAATATGGTAACCACTATTAAAAATACTAAAAATAATTTGTTAAGAGATATGAAATAATACTTGAATAAGTGGAGAAACTCATGTTCCTGCAAAGAAACACTCAATTTTACATGCATGTTAATTATTTCCAAATTAGTTTATTGTTTTAATGCAGTTAAACCCAAAATCTCAATGAACTATTTTATAAATGTCACAAATGTTTTTATTTTTTCCCCTTAACTTTTTATTATGAAAACTTTTTAAACAAACATAAGTTGGAAAAATAGCACATGAACACCAAAATATTCACTATTTAGATTCAACAATTGTTAATATTAATACATTTAGTTATTGTCTCTTTAGGCTCTTTTCTTATAAAGCAGTCCTCCACTTTATTTTTCACTTCTTTGGCTTTTTAAAAATAAATGTGTTACTATAAAAATAATTTTTGAAATATTTTAAAAATAATTTTAATCTTTTAAAAAGATTAGGACAATTCTTTGTCCTTTATCCTGGATATGTTCGATGATGTCTTTGTGGTGTAGTTTAACTTGCTCTTCCAGTCTCTACAGCTCTTAAAAAGGCTTAATACGTTCGGGATAAACATTTTTAGGAAAAACACTTCCAAGGTCATGTTATGTATTCCATATTGTTCAGGCTGTCCTACAATCTGATAGATGGTTAAGGTGGTGACAGCCAGATCTCTCCACTGTAAAGGTGTGTTTTTTTAACTTTAAAATTAGTGAATATCTTGGCAGGAGGGGGAAACAAAATTATCTTCAATTATATTTGGAAGAATTAATAGATAAAGATATCAAAGAAATTTTAAGAAAAAAGAGTAATGAAAAATGACTACTACTATCAGATATTAAAATGCAGTCATAGAGCAAAGATTGGCCCCCCCCTCTACAGGGATAAGTAGCCCACAGATAGCCTTTGTCATGTGGCTTTGGTGAGAGGATACCCAGCAATAGGCCGGGACTTATCATAAACAGTCAGCAGAAGCTCATGGCTTTAGCTGATTGTCAGGTTTCCTTGGTCACCTTCAGCAAATCACACGAACACACAAACCAAACTGGCAGGGATACTTCTGCAGAGAGCTATGACTACATGATACACCAACAGTCCCCAACATTTTTGGCACCAGGGACCAGTTTCGTGGAAGACAATTTTTCCATGGACTTGGGGGCGGGTGGAGGGATGGTTTCGGGATGATTCAAGTGCATTACATTTATTGTGCAGTCAAACCTCTCTGCTAATGATAATACATATTTGCAGCTGCTCCCCAGCACTAGCATCACCACCTCAGATCCACCTCAGATCATCAGGCATTAGATTCTCATAAAGAGCGCACAACCTAGGTCCCTTGAATGTGCAGTTTACGGTGTCCTGTGAGAATCTAATGCCCCTACTGATCTGACAGGAGGCAGAGCTTATGCAGTGATGCAAGCAATGGGGAGCGGCTGTAAATACAGACGAAGCTTTGCTGGCTCGCCCCTGCTCACCTCCTGCTGCGCAGCCTGGGTCTGCAGAGCCAGGGGTTGGGGACCACAGTGGTAGACAATGCTTTTGTCAGCTTTATTCCACAGTTTAGAATTACATTAAAACAAGTCCTTTTCCACAGAAAAAAGGTTTATTTACAGACATATTAGAAAAGGATATGCCTACTCAGCATAAAGAAACAAAACAAATTTAGACAAACAAACAGTGGGCCTGGATGTAATGGGGTTTTCCCTACTGTCTCGGAAGACACTCCTCCCATTCAGGAATGTGTGTTCATGGCCAGCCTCAAAACTAGGGGAAAAAAAATACCCAGATGGTGCCATGGGTGAGAGTCACGAGACAGAATGAAAGGAGAGACCGCGGTGCAGACCAGGCAAACCAGGGGTCGGGGTGACGGCCGGACAACAGAGAAAGTAGGGCCTGCGGCAGAAGGGGAGAGACCTCAGAAAGACGGCAGCTGTGTGGAGGCATTCTCAGTTTCTCTTCTCTGGATATAGAGCTAACAGAAAAAAAAAAATTGCTATGTCTACTCCTCCCACTGCACTCCTGAACCTGTGCCAGTGTCTGCAAAGGAATAGATCGCGTTCACGAAAAGGCCTTTCCTCGCTGTGTTCCTTGGTGGGCTTCTGAGAGCAGATTGGAGAGCAAGGGTGAATGGAAGCTAGAACTGTCTGAGAACGACACACAGACGGTACACATGTGTGAGTTGGAGATGAGGTTGTCCTTGGAAGAGCAAGAACATGCCATATAGTGAGTTGCCACCTAAATGGGGCCAGCTGGGTGAGCTACTCAGTGAAGATTCTCTCGATGGGTTCCTCCTCCTAAATCTAGAGCTGTTCTCCTAGGTGGAGGAGCGGATTCAACTGGATTGATCTACCTAGTGCATTATTCTTTGTTGGTCGAACCAAAAAGAGTCTCCTTTCCCTGGCTTTTAAGAACACAGAGAGGACTTTGTTTACCATAATGCTGGCATAGGTAGTCGTGTCAGTTGTCCCATTGTTCTGTTGACAATTGTCCTGTGTTCACTTCCTCTCACTCCTTCCTTGAGTCAGCACAGACAATGGGAAAGGGACTGTTCAAACAGCTGCACAGACTCAAAAACAAGGACTAAACAAGCTGTTTTTAAGGAAAAACCATGTCCCATACCTGCTAGATAATGTAGTTCAGATCACCAAAGTCCCCAAATAATGTCTCATTTCTTTCACTTCATTTTGTTCTTAGAAGTCGCAAATTCTAATCAGTTGCTTTTTAATAATTCCTTGGTGAAGGCAATATCTGATTTCTGTTTAACAAGAACAGGCACCCAATTTAGATATAGTGCTGTTCACTTATATCAGTTGATCATTGCCAATGATTGCCCAATAACTCTTTAATGCTATACTAAGGCTAAAACAATTATGTAACATGATTACATCAGCTGCCTGCCTTGCTTTTCATTATCCTTCAGTTAAATTTTTGCAGCATGCATTTTTAGCCCAGACTACAGCCTGGCATAAAAAAAACTCCCATTCTGGGTAGTGATTTTCCCATAGTTAAAAAAAAAAATTCCTTTAAGGCACCTGTAGAGCCATATACTATTGACATTTTTGATAAAAGCAACACTGCTTAAAGCATAAAATCTAAATAATAGAAAGCTATACTAATAACAATAACTATTAGTCCTCAAGGGCTTGCTATTCATTAGGTAGCAGGGATGGTATTACAAACATTTAACAAACAGTATGGCATGGTTACTGACCAATCAGAATCGTCATTAGCCTTAGCCCCAGTAAGAGATATGAGGTCCCCTGCTGAGCCATGCACTAACCCTTTAGTCGCTGGCTCCTGAGGAAGTGTGAGGAATCTGGCGGGAGGGATTGGGCATATATGTCTGTCTGTGGGATATAATCACAGCAGCTACTTACTAACCAGTATGGAAGTGTTCCGTGTCGAACAGCCAGTCCACGCATCCTGCGTACGTACGCCTGCTGAACATCAGCGCCGCCAGGCCCTGAGCTAGAGCCCTCATCCCCACAACAACCCTACTAGGGACCATCTTGCATTTATGCTCATTTTATAGATAAGGAAATGAAGGCTTGCTCAAGATCATACAGCCAGTACAATGAAATAATTAATGTTAAAAAATTAATTTATGACTTTGTTAAAAGAAGTTTTAGGTTTATAGAATAATTGAGAGTGTGGAGAATTCCCACATACTCCATTCTGCCTTCCCAAGTTCTTCTATCACTAACACCTTGCATTGATGTCGTACATTTAATATAATTGATAAGCCAATATTGATTTATTAACTAACAGTCCATAGTTTACATTAGGGTTCAATCTTGGTGTTGCGCATTCCATGGGTTTGGGCAAATGTGTAATGCATTATAATATTATACAGAATAATTTCACTGCCCTAAAAGCCTCTGTGTTCCGCCTATATCTTCCTCCCTCCTCCCCCAAACCCTTAGCACTGATCTTTTTACTATTTCCATAATTTTCCCTTTTCCAGAATGTCATACAATTGGAATCATACAATGTGTAGCTTTTAGAGATTGGCTTCTTTCACTTAACAATTTGCATTTAAGTTTCATCCATGTGGTTCCCTCTGTGGCTTGATAGCTCATTTCTTTTTGTAGTTGAATAATATTCCATCATCTGAATGTACCACAGTTTGTTTATCCATCCGCCTACTGAAGGGCATCTTCGTTGCTTCTAGATTTTAACAGTTATGAATGAAGCTGCTATAAACATTTGTGTGTAGGTTTTTGTATGGACAGAGTTTTTAACTCATTTGGGTAAATACCAAGGAACTCGATTGCTAGATCCTATGGTGTAGGTGTTTAGTTTTGTGAAACTGCCAACTCTCTTCCAAAGTGGTTTGCATCTCCACCAGCAATGAACTAATTTTTTTATATAGAATTTTATAATTTATGAAGCACCACTTTTTCTTTTTCTCCTTCTCCTTCTTCTTCTTTTTAAAGACAGAGTCTTGCTCTTTTGAGCCGGCTAGAGTACGGTGGCATCATCATAGTTCACTGCAACCTCAAACTCCTGGGCTCATGCTATCCTCCTGCCTCAGTCTTCTGAGTAACTGGGACTATTACTACTAGTAGTGTGCACCACCATGCCTGGCTAATTTTTTTATTTTTTGTAGAGACAGGGTCTCGCTATATTGCCCAGGCTGGTCTCAGACTCCTGGCCTCAACCGATCCTCCTGCCTCAGCCTCCCAAAATGGTAGGAGGTTACAGGTGTCAGCCACCATGCCTGGCCTACAAAGCACTTTTATCTGTATTAACTGTACTTGGATCATAGAAAAACAAATTTCTGCAAAAGTAAAGACACATTATCTCTTAGGTAAGCTGTGAACTTTCTGCACTAATTTCTTTATATGTTTATCTTATTTAACTTTCATAATAACCTGGAAAGGTAGGTATTATCATCCTCATTTTACTGATACAGAAACAGACCTAGAAAAATCAAATGTATTTTTCAAGATGACAAAGGAATTCAGACTCAGGTCTGCCTGCTGCCATATCCTAGGTTTGTTACACTCTACCATGTTCCGCTCCCTCAGTGTGAATTATCAGGAAAAATTGTGAAAAACTCTGAAGGGGAAAAAACAGAAAAAGAAAAAGGATTACTGGGTGTCCTGTCTAGTGTATCCTTCTGAGTTATCTCCCCCTTTCATTGTCTCAAGCTCTTTTACAACTCTTTTAACGGTAGAAAAATAATAATAATGCAAATGATTCTTGTTCACAGATTGCAAATTATTTGTGTCTGGGGGAGGACAATTGATTATTGCTCTGCAGATAGACTACTCTTTGTATCTGCTTGTGAATTCATTTCAGCTTTCCATATCTGCCCACACATGTGTATGTTCATTTGAATTTTCCTTGGAACTGGCTGTAATATCTTACTGGGTTTACTCAGTCATTAATGAGTTAAATAAATTCCTTAACATGTGTTCATTTTGTATTTGTATGAGAGTCATAATTTTACCCTTAAAAAATGATCTTTTAACAGAATGAGCTTTTAACAGAATGTATTTTGTGTGCATGTGTCAATATAACCAGAAACAAATGTTGGAGTTACTTATTCATAACTTAGGTGTCCACAACATCCGCATATCACGTATCAAGCAGCGTGAAAATTCTGATCACTCTGTACTTTCCCTAAAACCACTTGGCTAACTGGCTACTTTTTTGCGATTGACGGTTGGGACAACCCTTCTCTCAATTCCTTTTTCAATTCTTTCACTGAATCATTTCTCATTGCCTCAGAAAATTTTTTGCTCTTTTTCTGCAGAACTAAGATTCTTAATCCTATCGATACTATAGAAACAAGGTATTATTAGAGGAGGAATATACCATAGCAGCCTAACTAAGAAGAATTTTTTAGAACTGAATTTGCCTGTAATATTTTACACATCTGATTATATGACAGATTATTATTTGTTTTACAGATTAGTCAGGATACTAGTTTCTTCTACTGCCAGCTTCAGGACTCATAATTTTATCTTACTCTATCGAGGAAGGGGACACTTTAGAAATATATCTTTCTCTGGGTGCAAAGTACTGTCAAAATGCTTTCAGTAGAGCAGAAAATTGACATTGTTGATCAAACCGTAAGTCTGAGAGTCATGAAATTTCAGAAAAAAAATGAAGACATTTTAGATACAAACTATCTACTCCCTTCCTTTGACAGATGTGGAAATAGAGTTCCAGAGAAATTAAATGACCTGGCCACGGTAACACAGCTGACTGGCAGCCTTGCTGGAAGTAGGGCTACACCTCCTCATTCCCAATTTGGTAATCTTTCCATTACACATAGTATTTCAATGACCTCGGTCTTTAAGAACTCTAATTAGCACAGTAGTTAAGAAATAACTATAGCATGCATTATTTTACTGAACTACTCTGATCTTATGAAATGGAGTTTATAAAAGCTTATTATTTTACTCATTTGAAGGAAAAATCCAGAGCAAGTTCAAAGGGAGAAAATTTGCATGCAAATTACAATTTGCAAAAGTACATTTTAAGTTAATACCAGATTTTCACTATTCTCACTAACTGGACCAGGTCATGTGGCTGCTCTACATTCCACTTCCCTCCGTGTGGAAAAGCCCTCTGGGTTTTTTCTTAGCTTGCTAAAGTTAGGCAGGGGTGGGTTAATGAATGCTGAACAAATATTTGTTTGCCTGCTTAATTCAATAGTTAATGACTAAGAAAACAGTCAATTATTAAGAGCCCTGCATTTAATATCTCTCATTTGCATTCAAATTATTTGTTAAGCCAAAAGGAAGTTTGAAGGGAGAAGCAACTAAGAGCCTGGCCTCATTTTTAGAAAACTTTAAGCCTAGACCATCTCTGGGGCTTTCAAGCGTGGTAAAGTGAAACAGGTATTGTTTAACGCAACCACCTGGATTTGAACAGGCCCATTTACAGAAAGAGGCACCTATAATTTGAAACGGTCAGTGAAGAACAATACAACCTAATCTGTAGCAAGGACCTAAAAGACGTGTGATTCTCTCATGTCAGACCACGAGGCCACCATCCACTGTCTGGGGCATCTGCACTTTTAGGTCTCCCCACTCTCACTCCCACCCCCCAACTTACACACTTCAGTGCCAGCCACACCAGGTAATCTGCATGCTTACTAGTTTCTCATTTAATGAAGTGTGAAAACAGAATGTACCTGCTTCTGTTGCAGGTATCTACTGTGGTTTTTTTTTTTTTTTTAAATCAGGCTTCACAAGTTTCTTTCCCCTCCACCGTAATTCACTGAGCAATCTGGAGCCCCTTGGTGATGGTGTTGGGTGAAAACCTGGTGAATGTAACCAGTGAACCCAATAGTAAAGACTTTTCCTCCTGATTTGTAACTTGAAGGAGTAATGGGTTGTTTAATTAGATAATCTTTGTGCCTACGTGTGAAACATCTGGAGTTGCTCTAAGTTCTAGGTAAATGGAAGGTGATGGGGATGACTTAAATGTTACCCAAACACATTTATGCTATTTACCACCAACTCAGCCCAGAGTGGGAGGAACCTCAGTAACTTGTGTCCTATTTGCAGACTCTTGCAAGAGATGCCTTGTGTCACTGGGGAGTGAGCTCCACACTGGGCAGCCATGTTGTTCTTGAGGGCAGGTCTGTGCCCCGACCCGTAGGTGGGTGGCCGTATCCTGCTGCTCACATATGGTGTCCTGTCATTAGCCAGATGGCAGCAACACTGGAAAGAGCCTGAGCACACATGAATAATCCAGACTGGGCTGTGGGTGGAGATTAGAAGAGGCTGGGTGGGGATCAAAGCGGGTACGTGGCCATGGAGGCCTACATAGGAGTTTAGGGTGTTAAAGATGGGACTTCAGGTCACACGGATGAGTCTGCATCACCAGCACGACCTCCATTAACCTCCACCCCACTTAGGTGCTGGAAGATAATTCTAACGTCACACAATTCTTTTGGCACCCAAAGGAAATATCAAGATTTAGGAGAAGAAAAACATGTACATAAAAAGCAGAATATTTTCTGATCTGAGAGAGTCTTGTGGAACTAACTGCTTCTTGAGATTTTTTTGTTTTAATTGGGAAGGTTTGTTCAGAGTTGGAGCTGATGAGATAATGCTTGACCGGCACTAGACAGTTCAGAGAATCTCTAATACCTTGGAAACCGTATACAAAACCACATGTGTAGGATTTAATGTTATGTTTCTGGGGAGAGGCATATATACATCTACATCTCTTGCCAAAAAAACTCAAAGAATCTGTCACCCCCAAAATATTTTGTAGCTACTGGTGTGGAGGTAAAGAGAACCCAGCTTCTCTGATCATGCCTGAAAGTTCACTACATGGAGAACATATCAGCTAACTCATGGCCCTGCATCATGCCTGGTCTTTGGGTACTCCCATCACCCCTCCACTGACTCAAGGTACACTAACTGTCCCGAGCCAGAGACAAGTAGCCAGACCATCTCAGGTCCCTCGGGCCAGCTCCGACCACAGCCCTTACCCAGCATCAGCAGTGTGAGTCAGTATCATAGAAAACAGCCCTTTAATAAAGCAAATAACCCACTGATAGGACATGGGCAGATCCCCAAACATGGCAGGTAGTGGCATAGTTGGTGACTTCTATTGTCATGAAGGAACAGGATAAACCACTGGATAGGAAAGACAGACCTGAGTTCTTGCCAACATTTTGTACTAGTTAGCTGCATGACATTGGGCAATTCATTTCCATGCATTTATTTCAGTTTCCCAATCTGTGGAATGGGAAAGCTGGACTGAATTCCTGAGGTCTCCCTGGCCAAGGAGCTGACGGGCTGTGTCCAGACTCCATGGCGTGGCCCTGTCTGCAGAAAGGTATTTGGAGACAGTGGCCTCTTAGTAGGAGCCAGTTTATTTTTCTATCTTAAGCACCAAGCTACATGTTGTAACGAGTATTTGATTTTGCAATCCATAGAAGTATTATAAGTAAGTAGACACATCGAGAGGAAAAACAACACTTGTGGGCAGCATCAAGATTTCAGCGACAGGTTCATGTGTTACGTTAGGGCTGAGAACCAAAGATCAAATATTTCTGATTAAAATGGGCACCTGCTCTGTGGTTTCTGGTTTGGATTGTTCATAGATCTCCCTGCCCACCTTCAACCTCCTATTCTGCTCTTAGCAGATGGTATATATTTAGATTCTTGACCCATCAGCATACAGTCCCTGAAAGTGTCTCCATGGTTACTTTGGCATATTAGTGTTCTTACTTAGGTAAATCTCCTGTTTTTTTGCTCCAGGCTCAGAGGAGGCATCTGAGTCCTTCTGTCTCCCCTGGGTTCCATCCTTCGCATCTCCTTCCCTTTCCTGGATGTCACACTTGTGACTGTCCACTCCATCCTTATCCCCACTTCCTCCTCCTGGACTCTCCAACCTTACCTTCCTCATGGGCTTTTTCTTTTCCTTTCAGATCTTCTCCGATCTTCCCCTTCTTAAAAATTCAACCTGTTTTCTCTGCTCTATTTGTTTTTTAGGCATCTGTTCACTTTTTTCCTTCCCCTAAGTACTTGGAGTAAGTAGCTTTCAACTTTCTACTTCTCTTTCTACTTCCTTTGCCTTCTTCTTACCTCTGCAGTCTGGATATTCATAAGATGCCCTAGAACTACTCTCTCAAAGACAGAGGGGCTTTTCTGTATCCCCCATCTCTTTGTGCCTGGCATTTGTGGGCTGCAGGGCAGAGACAGGGACCTGTTCTGTTGTAACTCCACTACCGAACCTTGCCCGTGACTTAAACATGGCTCAGCAAATCTTTATTGAGTGCTGATGTTCTGTTGTCTTTTATCTAAACACTTCCAATCCATCCATCCTTCTGCATGTCCTGTGCCTCATCCTAGTCCGAGCACTCCTTACCTCACCTTATATCCTGTAATATTATTCTATAGTAGCTTCCAGTTCATCTTGCAGAGCATTTCTACCACTTGCCACTTCCTCCAATGGAGCCACCCATGACTCCATTGACTAGTGCTTGGAGTTTCAGTCCCAATTGGTATTTTAAAAATGTAATTAACTGATTAACTATATTAATTAATTATAGGTGCACAAGGTGAAACATTTAAACTGAACAAAAAGGTATCCAGAGAAAGATAAGTCTTTCTCTAATCCTATGCTTTCAGTTTTCTTTCCTATAAGCAGTTGCTGTTAGCTTCTTGGCCACCCTTGCAGAGCCATTGCGTGCTATGCATCTGCTTACTGATTAGACCATAGCTCACCACCGAGCTGGGCTCTACCTTGTATATCCCCAGGCACTGGTTTTTTATTCACTTCAAATGGCATGGGCTTGAGACTATGCTTGCTCTTAGTAACTTGTCTGGGGCTCCTAGAGACTGTGACCAGACCTGCAGGCCACACACTCCGCTGTGGGGATTGTGAGGTCTTTCAGTACTGTTTACCCTCATTCCTGGTCAGTGCCCTAATCCCAGCCCCACTAATCATGACTTTGCTCTCTCTGCACCAACTAGAAATTGAAGAAAGTGCTAACTGGTTTCGCTTCTGAATTGTGGTGTGTTGTGCTACCTGTTGACCTGGTTCACCAGGAGACAAGAGTGTCTTTTCCTTCTGCACTACTGCTTCATCGTCCAGCCTTGTTTCCTAGGTCCAGGTAGACCCTTCTTTAAATGTTGCACTGGAAGGATCTGAGTAATAACTTGAGATTTTTGACATCTAATGTTCAAACCCTGTACCTATGAATAGTGATAGCATCCGGGTATAGGAAGCTAACGTCATTATAGCCGGAGTGCATTTCCTACTAAATCTGGGGAGAACAGCCACTTGGGGAGCCGTTCTGCATCTAACTAAACACTAATGACAGACTTGGGTTCAGAAAATATCCTGCAATGACATCGAGAGTCTTAAAAACTGCCTGTGGGGAACATATAAATTACTGCTTTAGTTAGGTACAAAGTACCTTAAGTACAAATGGAAGACTTTTTGTTCTTTTAAAATCCACATAATAAACAACAGGCCTGGAGTGGTATTTGCTGAGGAGGTACTACATTAGTGACACTTGGCATCATTTAAAATATTGATTTGGAGGTAAATTTTGATCTGTTAAACTTTAATAAATTAGAGATAACATCTGTGAGAGAGATTACTCAAGTCTAGAGTTTCTTAAAATGTGGTCCATAGATAACACTCTTGCAAGAAGAGATTTATTGGTTAATAATATATGACAAAACTGGGCCGGGCGCGGTGGCTCACGCCTGTAATCCTAGCACTCTGGGAGGCCGAAGCGGGCAGATCGCTCAGGTCAGGAGTTCGAAACCAGCCTGAGCAAGAGTGAGACCCCGTCTCTACTAAAAATAGAAAGAAATTAATTGGCCAACTAAAAATATATAGAAAAAATTAGCCGGGCATGGTGGCACATGCCTGTAGTCCCAGCTACT
>CAUYRT010099463.1:0-38526 GCA_963574885.1 Lepilemur ruficaudatus | reverse complement strand
AACTTTCAGAGATTTCATTTCCCCCACTGTAAAATGATGAGTTTGACAGTCTCTAACTGAATGTATGTGTGTGTGTGTGTCAGTTTATCCAAATTATAGTTTTATGTACACACACACACACACATACACACACAGATTTTTGCTTTCCCATCCCTTATCAGCATAATGGAATTTCCATACTGCATTTATGGTCCATATTTAAAATGATATGTTTACATATATGAAGTTTTGACATAATAGATCTCACTAAAAATAAAAGCAGTGCAAGATCTGTCATTAGCAATGTGTGAGGGCTTTTGAAGTCAATATCTGGTGAACCAAAACACTCAGCTGCTCTCCTGCTCAGAGCACTTTTGAAACTCATTTTCTGAGCCCTTTGTGGAGCCGGGGGGCACACTGGGTCTCGTGCTGGTTATTGAATGACAGAGCTGATCTTCCTCTTTGAGGAACGATTTGAGTTTTCAAAATAGCCCGAAGTAAAATAAGCATAGCAATCAATATGGGCAAAACGACATTTAGTCAAAGGCCAGCTGTGCCTAGCAGATAATACAACTTGATCTTCTTGTGTAGATCTGACGGGGAGAGAAGTAACAGGAAGGCGGCTGTGTGCCAGACCCTGGGCAGGCGTTTTCATGAAAGTCTTCTCTTGTCCTCGCAGCAACCTGGGAGGTAGGCAGTTATCACCATTTATAGGAGAGAAAAAAAGGCCCTTCCAGAGGGTGAAAGTAAGTTGCTCAAAGTCACTCTGCTTCATTCACTTAAAAAAGACGTATTGTTTACTATGTAGCGTCAGGTGTTGTTGAAGGCAATGAAAAATGCCCAAGGACTGAAGCCAGCAGAAAATGAGAAGACGGTGGCTGCTCCTACAGGGGGCCAAGGTGGCACCTTTGAAGGTTGACATTATTTTGGGAACATGAGTGGATCCTGCTACAAGTTATTACCTTATAATCCTATCTCTTTGTGTGAAAGAAAACAAAGCCCTATATGTGGTTTTACCATTGTGTCCATACTAGCAGTAGGAGGGGTGAGGGATATTTTTGGCCTAGCAAAATGGTGACTTTCTAAAGAAATTCAGTATTGACCACAAGCAAGGATGGTGAGGTAAGAACTTGGAGCCAAGAATGGCTGTGCCTTAGAAGCTTCTGCTTGCTGCAGCTTCCCGTCTCCTGATCTCCTGTCTGGGAGATGCCAGTCCCCATGAGAAGAGTGTATTGCATTTTTACTTCAAACAAGTTTGAGAAAGAATAATTTAAGACATTACTAAAAACTTACAAGAATGCTCCAAACACTTCTGTAACTATTACAGGATTATGGAGATGAATGTGCTGCTTTCATCACAAAAAGAATACAAAAACTCTATGGTGATGGAAACAACTATGTAATCATAAAATTAAGTAAACAATTTGCTTTGTCCTTGATGCTTTCTATAAGGAGATATACTTTAAAACCAGTCCTGGTGAAAATCCTGGTGCCTTAAGAAAAAAGTGGAAAGTAAAAAGAACACTGACATGGTTCCCAAATCAAAATCAGCAGACGCTGATTTTGTATGAACAAATATTTTTGCCTCCATGGACCATTCTCCTTTCCCTCCTGGTGAAATGAAGAGGTTGGCCCAGGAGCTCCCTGAGGTGGCTGGCATAAGTGTGGCCCCTCTCCCGGCCTTCCCTCATCCGGTCCATTTTATCCAACAGAAATGGGATAAGATTTAAATTCATTAAATAAAAAATAGTTTCTCCTGCTAAAAAGGAAAAGGTTGAGAACCTCTGCCTGACTCCCCACATGTCCTTGTTTCCCTATGGGCAAGGTGGCCTTTTCATTTTTCCTAGCCGGGGAGTTATAGGTCTGGTTTTCTATAATCTCAGCAAAAGCCGAGCTGGGTTTTACCAGCAGAGGCTGCTTTCGTGGTGAGCAAGGGAACCCTGGCCAGATTAACCCGTGGAGCTGTGGTGGGCTGCTGGCTGAACATTGTCAGGTACAAGTAATTGTCACCCTTAAGTCACCCTCATTTGAGTCCAGCTCGTGTGTGGCATGCAGGCCATTTTTGCCAGTTAGCTAACTTTCTTCATCATCTGGTTGTGACTTTTCATTATTGCCAGCTCCCCCAAATTGGAATGTTTTCTTTCTAAAATATCAGTCCTATGCTTTCCAGAAAGGTGTAGAATGTGCAATGTCTCCATATCCTGGGGAACATGCAATCCCTCAAGTAAGCTTATAGAAGACACAGATTTCAAATTCAATATGTCTAAAGTGGAATAGATTTTTTGTTGGTGCTATAACAGACATGAATTTCCTGTCTCAAGAATACAGCAGTAATCCAGTTTGCCAAGCTAGAGATTTGGACACTATTTTATTTTCCTCACCTGAATGTCAGATCCAGGGGGAAAGCGACTGTTTAGTCCTATCCTCCACACTAGAAAGGTGTTTGACACATAACTGTCACGACATGTTTGGTAAGTTAATAGGTAAACGAATATTCCTCCCTGTAGATCATATTCTGCATCCAGTCTCCAAGAACTGTCTCTTTGCTTTCTTGCTATTGTTCAAATCCTCCCATCCTCTCAGTCTCTGCTGCTGCTCACTGATCCTGCTCTTCCGTATCTCTTACTCACAAGGTCATAATTTTCTTCTAAGTCACCTACTTCCTGCTTCTTCTGAACAATAGCCTCTCCACGCCGTTTTAAGAGTGCTGGATTTTAAACGTCAATATATGGTCCTGTTTGTGGTGTTGCAGGCGGTTTATATTTTCAGAGCTTATTTTCCACATTTCCTGTGATTAATATATGTAAATGGCACACGGAGGAAAGAAAAGAGGTTTTAAGATGATTGTGTTTTACTTCTCCATAAAATTCTTAATCATGCCCTGTGGTCTCCAGTATGTAATCTCAACTCAACAGGGCACGAGAGGTTGTTCATAACAGCATTAGAGGCTCTGTTCTGGCCGCAGTGATTGTCTCACGGCTTTTGTCACACATGACTTGTGGACCACACAATTTACCTCCCTTTGCAACTGCTGTCCTTACCCACAGAGTCTTTCCAACAAGTTCACTGTTCTTTCAACAGTCAGCTCAGATGTCCCCAGCCTTCTCACAACCGCCTCTGCTCAGCCCCCACGGCACAGAACGTGCTGTATTGTAACAGAATCGGCCGGTTTACCTCACAGGCAGAAAGTGGACATCTTGAAAGCAGAGGCAATATCTAGTTTGCCTTTCAACTCCAGCTTCCCGTTGAGTGGCAGCTTAATAAATATTTGCTGAATGAGTGAAAAACTCACCTAGCAACATTATTCCTCTTGAGGAAAGTAACTCCTAAAGAGTGTCTTTATAAATAATAAATGCTCGGCTTTTTCTTGTGCAGGAAAAAACAGACCTCCCAAACATGCTTATTTTGGTCTAATACTAGTGTATATTAGTGTGAGAACAAAAATCCACCAAATATTGTTATAAGAAACATCTCTAACTGCAACCCAGCTGTGTGCATTGCAACTTTAGAAAAATGTGCTTAAAATGTTTTGCAAAATTGCAGCATCTGAAAGAGGCTCGGATGGTGGTGTGCAAGGAGCTGGGCCTGCAGTGCTGGCTGCTGCAGGGAGTCCCCTTGGTGACATCTTCCCATCTGTACAGACAGCAGCAGGTGGAACCAGAGCTGTTCCATATGCGGCTTAGTCAATCGCCTTTTCTAAAGGCTCCAAGAGGCATGCTTACATTTTGTCTTCAGATCTTTATATGAAAATACCACGGTGGATAATGAGGCTGTTGTATGCATAATTTAACTTTCGTAGCCTAAATTCTGCTGCAAGGCAAATTGGTACCTAGAGGCATGCAATTTGCATGGGGATTTCAAGCCCTCCTCTCCTCTATTGTCCCTGGTTTGGTGTTGTTTTTCTTCTAAATTATTCTCCCTTGTTCTTTGAATGCCTGATTCTGAGATTGTAACCAGATTACCACAGGCTCCCTTTTTAATAGTGGTTTCAGAAACCCCGCAGAGGCTATTTTGACCATTTCTGGGAGCATAACTTGAGACTCGGCAAAGCCTGGGCCAGCACCCAGAGGCGTCTTCCCAATGAAGCGACTCCTTTGCTCGCAGCCCACCTGCCTGGAGAGGGTTAGGACCAGCTGAGCCTGCAGCTGCCCAGAGTGGGAGGTGCTGATGGAATCCTCTGCGGCTGACTTCACAGCTCAATCTGTCAATCTGTCTGAGACAGACGGTTAGGGAACTGTCTGTCTGAGTTGCCTCAGAAAGAATTTGGCTTCTTGGCTGAATCTTTTGGTGACAGACTGCCTCACTTTCTGCTTTGGGCTGGAGAACATGGCTGCGTTGGCATGGGTGCCAATTCTACTTTTCAGAGCCTTTTAGGGTAAAGATATGTGTAAATGAATCAAGGGCTCAGGAGAAAAACCTGCTGATTGTCTTCTAATATTTCATGTATCACCTGATAGGCAGTGTCGATTTTGCAGAGAGAGCATAGGGGCTTACCTGTCAATGCATTCCAGCTCTTCACAATGATTTCTTACAAGTAGCATGTCAATATTTTACAAAGCTAAGTCGTAAAGACCTAAAGTCTTGCTAATATGTTCACTGTAACCATACTGCGTAATCTTGGTATTTGGTGACCAGGCCAGTTTATAGATGACTGAGAAGTTCCTTCATGATGCTTAGTAAAATACTTCAGTTGTTTCCAATACCAACTAGAAATCAAAGAGGGACAGAGGAAATGGAACAGGAGAGAAAGAGGAAAGGTTAGAAAGAAGCCATTTTAACTAAAATTGGAGGTCAGTTTTACATCAATTTTTAGATCAAGAGATCTAAATCTAGGTCAGAACACATTGAATATTTAGCTAGGTGAAATTGATCAAGTCACCTGTTCATTCTTTATAATGAAAATATTGGACTTAATAATTTCTAAAGGTATCCTTGAAACCCAATATCCAAAAAAAATATTTGATCTGTTCTGTAAAACTAGGTAATTGTGGTTATTTTAGAGGTGATCCAGATGTGTCCATCAGCCATAAACAGGGTAACGGGTGTTGGGCAGAGAGAGAGGTCCAAGTTCTCTGTAGCCCCACGATTAGCTATCATTCTTTGAGTTCTTACTAGCTCCTTAAATACATCACCTTCATTATTCCTTAAGACCACCTGTAAGGTGGTTATTATTTCCTCATTTTTGTAGTTGAGAAAATTCAATTTGCTTCAAATGTCTCCACTTGGAAATGGGAGGGCCGGGCTCGAATGTAGGTCTGCATTTTGAATCTTTTCTTAATTTTACCTCTGTAAACATCTCATTTGCCTACTAGTGACCCCCTGGTTTTTGGCCATGAGAAGATACGGGTTCACATGTGACTTCCTTGACTACTCAATAGTTGTATGCTATTAAGGGGCCCTAAAATAGAGATATGCTGTCTTACTAGGAACAAAGCATATATACATAACTCATGCAAGAACACTCATTAATGAGTAGGTGGAATCTCGCATCAAAAGACAGAGGCTTTGAAAGATAGCAAGGACATGTCTATTTCCTGATGGCGTAGAGATTTTTCTCCATCTATTTAACATGGCCCTTCTTTTCTTGTCCTAGGAATGGTGATTATATCCTTGTTGGGCAGTCGATAGGATTTGTCCTGTTGCGAGGTCTCCTGGAGCATCCGAGTGCTATCTGAAATTAGAGATTAATGGCATGATGGGGTCAATGACAGATGCAAAAATGACTTGTTGCTCTAGGGGTCAGAAAATTTTAAAGAGATAAAGGACTCCGTTATCTTCTGATATTTTAGTAATATGTATTCTCCTAGCATAGTAGAGAACAGCTTCTATTCTTCTAGCTATGTGGAATGTGACATAAGTTGAATTCACTGACATTGTTATGATCTGTTACATATAGGCATCATCTACATTGGAATGCATTGCAAAAAATGCCTACCGTTGTGAAAATGAGAAGATACAGCTATTCGATGTCCAGGATATGTCAGGCATTGTACTAATTTACCATAGTGGGTAAAAATACCAGAACAAAATTTAGATTTTTTTTTTCCCTCTTTCCTCACACTTAGCGTGTGGTATCGGACTGGATGTGTGGTTGACTCTAGGATGGTAAAGAATGTATCAGCAGGTGTTGTGATATCAATAAAGTTCAGACAGTATGACCTGAAACAAATCTGTATGAAATGAATACAAGGAGCTATAATTCTGTCTTTCTGAAGATTTTCATTTGATTTTGTTAAAGGGATTAGGTTCAATATTGACTTTTATTTTTACTTATTTGTTTTGCTTTGTGGGCATTTAAAATTACGTGCTTCTGTATTCATTGATATATATGACCTTCATTGATTTGCTTTGTAACTCTTTGTGAATTTACAAATTCAAGGCATTCAGGTAAAATGTAAACAAGTTATTAATCTTTGAGAATCCTTATGTTCTACTTACAAAACCATGGGATCCTGTGACTCAGTAAGGAAGGCAAATGTTTTGGTGAATTACAATCTGTAGAGGAAAGAGAAGTGTGGATTCTATTTCTTGATTTTTATATCATAGAGTTATATTGTACACAGTCATTTACATTTGATGCTATTTGATATGATAATATTTGCCGTGTAGTGCGAACAGAATTGTAGAAATTAAAAATCATTTAAAAAAAATCTCTTCCTCCAATTCCTAGAATAAAACAGCTCCGTCTGGAGGACTGTTATTCAGAGACTTCTGATGAATACTATGGCGATAATGGATAAGAAGAAAGAGGAAAAAAAGAGAGAGAGAAAGAGGAGAAAATGTACCATGTCTGCATAATTAAAATAAAATGGAATCGCTGTGGAAATATTTTCTGGATGTTATACGAGAGTTTATTTTACTTTCAGTTTCTGTAGTATGGCAATGTTGCTTATAACTTTTAACAACCTATGATTCCAAATGTCCTCTACTTAACATTGTTTATCCAAACATGAGTACACAGTTGGTATATCCACCTTTTATCACACTGTGGTAAACATCATTTATTTCATCTATTGATCATGTTTTATTAATCAAATCACGAGGACTCAGAGGAAGGGTATTCAGGGACCTCAGTTGCATCAGCCAGGGTGGGGCTTAGTTGTGGTTCTCCAAACATGAATTGAGATAATCATATGTTTTTTCTTTTTAATCTTTTAATACTGAATTATATTGAATGGAGTTATATTGAATTGTATTGATGGAGTTTAGAATACCAAATCTTGCATACCTGGAATAAACCTCACATGCCATGATGTGTTTATCTTTTTGTATATTACTAGATTAAATTCACTAAAATTGTGTTAAGAACTTTTGTATCTATATTTATGAAAAATATTGATATGTAATTTTCTTGTAGTATCTTTATGTGCTTTTGATGGCAGAGGAAATGTTGGCCTAATAAAATAATTCGGGGAGTGTTTCCTCCTCTTCAGTTTTCTGGAAGAATTTGTGTAGAATTGGTATTATTTCTCCATTAAGTGTATGGTAGGGTTGCCCAGTAAAGTCATCTGGGGTTGGAGTTATCTCTATGGGAAGATTTTCAACCACAATTTACTCATATAGATAATTCAGTAATTATCTAAAATACAAGTTATCAATTTCTTGAAAAAATTTCAGTAGCTTGGTCTTTTGAGCAATTTATTCATTTCACCAAAGTGTTTGATTTTAGCATCTTAAAGTTGTTCATAATATTTTCTTATCATCTTAATATCTTTAGAAGCTGTGGTGATGCCATCTATCTCATTCCTATTATTGATAATTTGTATCTATGTTTTCCTTCTCTCCTCAATTACTCTAGGTAGAATTTTTCAATTGTATTAATCTTCTCAAAGAATCAGGTTTTGCTTCATTGATTTTTCTTTTTTTTTCCCCAGAGACATGGAGATTACGTATTCATTATTTTAAAATCAGTTTTATTGTAGTATAATTTATAAAAAATAAAACACATCATTTCAAATGTGTAGTCCAATGAGCTTTGACAAATGCATACAATTGCTTCATTGATCTTTCTCTACTGTTTTTCTTTATTTCCATCTTAATTTCTGATATCATTATTATTTCTTTCATTCTGGTTATTTTTTCTTCTGCCTGTTTCCCTTCTGTTTCATTTGATTTTCTGTTTCTTATTTCTTAATGTAGAAGCTACGATTATTAGCATGAAGCCTTTCTTTTTTTCAAATATAGGTTTCCAGTGCTATAAATTTCCCACTAAAATGTTGCTTTAGCTGTTTCCTACAAATATTGATATGCTCTGTTTTCATTTTTATTCAGTTTAATATACTGTTTAATTTATTTTGTTTTATCCTTTGCCTCACTGGTTAATTAGAAAGATGTTAGTTTTCAAATATTTGTACATTCCTCACATATAATTTAATTATTAATTTCTAACTTAATTCCAGTGTGATCAGAGAACATACATTGCATGAGTTGAATCATGTTAAACACATAGAGACTTGTTTTATGAACCAGAGTAAGATCTCCCATGGTAAATGTTGCACGCATGCTGGAAACAATGTTTATCGGCTGTTGTTGGATGGGGTACTCTATAACTATAAATTTGTTCAAGGTAAATGATACTATTGTGCAAGTCATTTGTATTCTTACTGATCTGCTGTCTACTTGATCTATCAATTATTGAGAGGTCAGGGTTGAAATAGATTACAATTGTGGATTTGTCAACTTCTCTTTGCAGTTCTATTAGTTTTTGTCTCTTGTAGTTTGAAGCTCTCTAATTAGCTGTGTGCCCATTTATAATTGTTATGGATGCTTAGAGAGTTGACCCATCCTTTTATCATCATGT
This sequence comes from Lepilemur ruficaudatus, assembly GCA_963574885.1. Lineage (NCBI taxonomy): Eukaryota > Metazoa > Chordata > Mammalia > Primates > Lepilemuridae > Lepilemur > Lepilemur ruficaudatus. Next base: position 29,747 of record CAUYRT010099463.1, on the reverse strand, counting down.
AATATCACTCTTTAACCCTCACACTTTGGTGATTACAAAGTCTACTTTGATTTCAATATAACTGCTCCAGCTTTCTTTTGATCATTGTTTGTGTGGTGTATCTGCTTTCATCCATACTTTAGCCTATTGATATATTTTAGGGTTAAACGGGGCTTTTCATAGGCAGCATGTAAGTGGCTCTTGCTTTTTTATCCGATATTGTAATCTCTTCCTTTTCATTTTCATTTCCTTTATTGTCTTCCTACCTTTAATTCTTTGTTCTGCTACTTTTGTGATGATTTTACCATTATTTGGTAGTTTTTAGTATATACTTTTAATTTACACCATCTGTCTAGAAGTTCTATTATACCACTTCACGGATAGCACAAGGTATTTACACAGCACACTCCATTTCTCCCCCTCACCATTATGCTATTTTTACCAAATATTTTATTTCTGTTTATATTATGAACTGTTTTTGCTTTAAACATTTGATTATATTTTGAGATATTTAAATAAGAAGAAAAAAATCCCCTTTATGTTCACCCAAATAATTATGATTTCCAGTACTCTATATTTCTATGGGTAGAACCGCATTTGTGGCTGTTAATTTTCTTCTGCCTGAAGGACATTCTTCATGTGGCTTGCGATGCAGCTCTGTCCTGCTGTACGCTGTCAGCTATTGTGTGCCCCAAATGGCTTATTTCACATCTGTTTTTCAAAGGGATCTTTGTAGGGTAAAGAATTCTAGGTTAATCTTTTTGTTTCTTTGTTTTTGTTTTGTTCTTCTCTTTTAGTTCCTTAAAGATCTACTCTACTGACATGTAGGTTGCAATGATTCTGACAGGAATTCTACTGTTACCCTTACCTTTTGTGTGTGTGTGTTTTGCACATAATGTATCTCTTCCTATTGACCATTTATAAGATTTTCTACTTATTGCTGGTTTTGTTAAAAGTTGATTATGGTGTGCCTTGATATAGTTTTCTTCGCTTGGGATTTTCTGAGCTTCTTGAGTCTGTGAGTTTATAATTTTCATCAAAATTTGTTTAAAAATATTTGACTGGTATGTTTTATGATATTTTTGGTCCTTCTCTTCTTCAGGAACTCTATATTAATATTTCCACATAGGTTATATGGCTGAAATGCAACTTACTTTACTGATGCTCAGTTCTTTTTTTTTTTTTTCCTATTCTTGATAGTTTCTGTTGCTATGTACTCAGTACTCTACTCGTTTTTCTGCAATGCCTATTATGTCTTCTGTTCCATCCAGCGTATTTATTATATCAGACATTGTAATTTTCATCTTTTGTTTGTTTCTCATTTCTCTGGGATCTAAAATTCTGGTCCATGTTACTACATTTTGGGCAGGATTGGAAATCTCTCGTGACATTTAATATGTGTGATCTTTTCAAAATGACTTAAATTTTCTAACCGTCAGTTTTCTTTTTTTTTTTAAATTATGATCAAAATTTTAGTGACCTCAAAGAACTGTTTAAAACAAAGTAATCCCTAAAGACAGTATATATTATTTGATACATTTTAATTAGCAAAGGCAAGTTTTATTAAAGTTAAGAAGTAACGCGTAGAGTCATTTTAGGAATTGATATCTTATTCTATGTGATCCTTTAATTGGTAGAAAGACCCTGGGCTAAGGGAAAGCGTACAGACCACATAGTACGGGAAACAAAGAAGAGCCAAGCAGTGTCAGATTATTTGGATGCTGAGCACTTGGAATCTCATCTCAGAAGCAGACTTGGGGGAGGGTGGGGAGGACATGAGACCAGTAGCCCAGACCATGGCCTGAGCATCAAGGATAAGGGAGGAGAAAGCTACAAGGGCCAGGCAGATGCCCTTGACTTACCACAGGTACTCCTTAGGTCATTCCCTGTTGCTTGTGGGAAAGCCTCCCTCCCCAGTAGGTGAGGCTGAGCTTGCAGTTTCAAGATACCTGGGGCTACAATTAAGAAAGTCTGAGAAAAGCAGGGATTAAAAATATTGTTTGCTTTATCTGCCTATCTTCTTCATTAACGTGAATTCCTCCACTATTGTAATGATCTTGCAGGCAATGAAACCTCGAAGAGTTTACCTTGGAGTAGACAGAGATATGAGTATATCATGGAAGCTTAATGATGCCTCAGCTATAACTGCAAACCAAAGGCAATTGCCTTGAGAAAGACAGTTGCCTTTTTTGTGTTCACATGATGGCTGAAATTTATTAGATATATTTGCTCTCCTACATAGGCTGACATATATGATATGCAAAGCATTCTCTGGCAGCTAAGCTTGCCATACCACAGTTTGGGTGGCTTGAACAACAGAAATTTATTTTCTCACAGTTCTGGCTGCAAGTCCAAAGTCAAGATTTGGCAGGTTTGGTTTCTCCAGTGGCCTCTCTCTGTGGCTTGCAGTCAGCTGCCTTCTCTCTGAGTCTTCACGTGGCATTTCCCTGTGCACGTGCACTCTGCTGCTTCTAATAAGGACACTGGTTCTGTAAGATTAGGGACCTACTCTTACAATCTCATGTAACCTTAATTGCCTCCTTAAAGGCCCTATCTCCAAAAACTGTTGCGTTGGGGGTTAAGAGTCCATCTTATAATTTTTTTTTTTGGGGGGGTGCACAATTTAGTTTATAACATGGTATAAGGAATAGGTGTTTGGTAGATACCAGCATCTGTCTCCTGAACAAAACTCCCATATCATTATTTTGCAGAACCCAGCACTCTGGCTCAAAAGTTCATGAAGTGTACATTTGCTAGGAGGAGAAGGGACAGTATCTTCACTGGTGTTTTGGACTAGGATCCTGTTTGAATGTTTCTTACATGTTCATCCTAAAAGGATAAGGCCTTCAGCCATACCCCTCCGTGGCTAGAGTAGCATTCTAGACTCTGGAGTTAAATTCATATTTTATTTTATTTTTTAGTTGACCCACTTTAAAAACAATGTAAGGGATTAGACTGGGGTAATTAACATATCCATTGTAATCCATATTTTTTACCCATTTGTTGGCCAATATCTCTCCAATCCATTAATATAGAGGAATATGATTTATGGACTTCTGCTCCTGTGGGCTCTGGTCAAGTCCATAATTGGTTGAGCAAGCATTGCTCAATTTCTGTTTGCCTCACCATGGGTAGGGTTTGGGGTCCTGTGACTGCCCTGGATTGATTTCAGGATGTTGGGCCCTGTCTAGTCATCTCTTGTTCTCACATTGACCTTCCAAAGTGCCTGGCAAATCATCAGTGAGATCATTTGAATAAATGAGTGAATAACAACACCTATTCAAGTGTCCATATCAGAGGGAAATATGTGGGCACATACTAGAAGTTATTGAGCCAGAAATTTAAAGTTGGAATGTGTTTATACCTGAGAGTGCTTCACCAGTGTTATTGGTGGAATTCCATAGATTCTGCTGTTGGCAGTCATGTGTAGTACTTTTCTGCAACTGATCAGTTGTAAGAAATGAAGTCAGTTCATGCAGACTACAGATTTGAGCCATTTTCTGCACCCTTCCCCTACGTCCAGAAGCACAGGTGTAGAGGAGAGTGAGGATAAAGCAACTAGACAGCTGAGGGCCATTCAGTCCCAGAGGTGGCTGTTCCAGGAGCCTGGAAGGAAATATCAGCTCTTTCCATTTTTACAGAGATATTTTTAGAGTGGATTCTCTTCTCCTTGTCTACTGCCAGGGTGCAAACTTATTGGGGAGCTGCATTCTACTGAAAAGCAATTTTTTTTTTTAAAGAATTATTCCTGTAAGAGAATGATTCAGTTAATTTTATATCCATTATGGTCTCTTATAAAAGCCTCGCCTTTTCTCAGAGTTTATGTAATTAATATTTACATTGTAAATTTTTTCTTTCTTTTGTCTAAAGGTAAGTGATGGCTTAGTTTTTTGTGGTCTTTTGTAAAAATAAGAATGATTTGAAATTACATTTCAGGGGCACATTACTAGTTTGGAACAGATTGAAACAGAAGACATCCTGAACAGGGATCATAGGGTACACAACATGCATTTCTATGGCAAAGGCGAGGCCGTTTTTAGATCTCTTGTTATATCAGGAGTGACTCTAAAGAATGAAACTAAATTTATTGACCACATAGTATGCTCTGTCTTATTCTTTTACTTTAACTGCTCAGGTACCTGCCATTTCTGGCTCCAAAACCAAATGTCTAATGTGCTTTCCTCTTGGCAATGTCACTTAGATCCCCTTCCAACTCTTTCCTTATACATCATCAGATAAATAGACTCCTGGAAGCCTGATTGCTAGTTATGAAGGCCACACTATGGGCAACTTATCACTGGAAGCGGGAACTCTGTGTACTTGGCTCCCGGCCGTCCTCCCTGGGCCTGTGTGTCTATGGACCATAGCCACACCTAGGGGTTTCTGTCCTGAATACACTTGGTCTCTGGAGTCTACCTGAGGTGCAAATTCCTTAGCATCCGTTGATTCTCTTTCTCCTATTTTCCTGTTGACAATTCATTACAGCAGTAACAATGTTTTGGCTATAAATATTTTCCTGCTATCCACTATGCAATGGTTTTCTGAATTTGCATCTTTAGTGCAGAAGACCTTAATATAGAAGCCAAGTTCTGACATCATTTTTAAGGATATTGTTTTCCAGTCTAGCATTACTAACTATATATATATATATATATATTGCTTTTTTTGAATAAGTGGTATCTGTAAAAGAAAAAAATTGAAAATTCTGAACAAGTTGAAAGAGGAATATCATTAAAAATCACATTGAGTTGTGTAATCGTTACGCTATTGTTATGTTTTGCCATGTCTCTCAGTCATGTTTGCTATATTTACCTTATTTTTTCACAGTCATGACTACATAATGTACTTATACTTTTCTATTTTATTTGTTTAAAATTATGTTATTATCAGGTTAACAGATGATTCATAAGCATCATCTTTCATAAATGCATTAAGTCCCACTATATGGCTTTAAATAATTTACTTAACCATTCTATTATTAGAAATATGTGCTATTTTAATGTTTCTGCTCATGTAGGTAATATGGCAATGCAATATTTGAATAAAATATTTTTTCCATATTTAGGATAGTTTTTTTCTAGACAGATTCTATGCAGAATTACTGAGTCAAGAATCAGAAACATTTTTAAGCTTCTATGGAACTGAAATTTCAATGGGAGCCAGGAAACAAAGGTTTCCATGGTCAAATTGGCTGCAAAACATGCTTCCTAAAAGCCCCTCTTGAAGATTTGCTGTTCACATGACCATATCCAAAGGTTTGGAGACATCAGAAAGAAAAGACATGTTTTAACCTAGTAATTCCCCACTGAAGACCTTTTTTTTCCCCCTCTGCTTACTTTTTGTATCTGTACCTAGAGTCATTTTTTAAATGCATTTGGAAAAAGCTGTTTTGACCATTCAACATGTTTATGAAGGTAGAACGTGGTTTTACATCATGGGGAAGATGGGGCAAAAATAAATGTTCCCTATTCTTGGAGCTGGACTGGGTACACATTGCTGTTCGGCACTATTAGAAAACCCTTGGACATTTGGAAATTATAATCTCCATGCAGACGGGAGCAAGCTGGACACCAAGGAGTGTTTGTGAACAGGAGCAGACAGAGGCCCTGCCTGTGAGTTCCATCCTGCTCCGCTGGCAGAGAGCCAGTGAGTACCTAACACAGAGAAGTGCATAGCTTCATGGACAACTGTTTGTCCACTGGTTGAAATATTTGAGTCTATCAGAACAACAGTCCCATAAAGTGGTCTGTCACCCAAAGGGAATCACAAGGATGCCTTGAGTAGCAGAGAGGGATCGTTGGTTTCTTTGGAGCCATAGTGTTCATCCTTTCACAGCTGGGGAACTGCTTGGCTGTGAAATAGAATTTCAGTTGGATGCAAAATCAATCAGCTTTCACAGCTCAAATTTTTGACTAAGACACTGTGTCAGTGTGTTTGGTACATGCTGTGTTTGAGCCTGGAAGCCTACGCCTCACATTTGTGTAGCATCGTGACACCACCAACTGCCTGTCGAATGCCGTGGGGAACAAGGGGACTGGGGAATGGACAGTTTCACTCTTGCCACTTTGGCCCTTCCTCTCAGTTTAAATCCAGGGATGACCTTTCACAGACTAACATATGTGGACGGGACCTTAGTGGCAATCTAGTCCAACCATCTGCGCAGTGGAAGAAATCCCTTCTCAACACTAGTGATCAGTGGCCAGTCCGGCCTGTGCTTGCATGCCTGCAATGATGGGGGATCCACCACCTTACAAGGCAGCTTGTGTTTAGATTTTGATCATATCCAAGGTTTTGCAAATATTTTCCTTTCCTGGAGAACCTAAGAAAAGAGAGATAACATGTTGTCTCATCTCAATACTGGCATGAGATCAATATCACAAGGACAATCAGTCACCTATCTTTGATAGCTCTGCTGCGGTCCATTTGTGATATTTTGGTCTCAAATGCTTGGGAGGGCCACAGATAAAGAAACTGGCTTTTATGATCTAACACTATGTGCCAAATCCAATCTCTTAAGGCAATTAAATTAGAAAGATATGTAGGTCTTCCCAAGAAAAAGAACTAGGCAAACATAGGCATTTATATTTGGTGCAATATCCTCACTCTAACAAAAAAAGAATATTTTTCTACTTATATAGGCAATCACACAGAATGGATCAACAGTCAAGCTTTTCAACATAATTTTTCATTTTTCAAAATCCTACTTGCATAAGGAAAACAGTCTGTTCACAAAAAAGCTTTCAGTTTGCAGTAAAATGTGATGGGAAGAACTTGTTCAGCCGTGATGTGCCCCTGAGTTTGCTTCTGTGTTAGTTTAGATGGTCTGTGGCAATGGGGGCAAAACGGTGGACAATTCATGGCCCCTCCCTCAAGGAGATCACGATCTCCCCAGTGGGAGGCAGGGGTGACAAACACCCACAAAAATAGCTGGCACACAAGGCAGAGAGTGATGTATGTTACAGTAAGAATAGCATCAAGATGCTGAAGAAGCAGAGAGGAGGCCAAGGTTAATGCCAGGTGGGAGGACTGGGGAAGCATGCGCAGCTGAGCTGATCCTGAGTTGCTCGTGGGAAAATGGATGGGATTTCAAAAGGCAGAGATTAAAGAGAGAGTTTTGCTAGATGGAAGCATTTTCCTAGAACACCCCTCAGTACAGGAGGTAGGGGCTTTCAAAACTCTGTATTCAACATTCTCTATGGACATTTTTTTCTTGTAGTCTGTCTTGTCACTACTTACATAACTAAAGTTTTGAACATTTGTGTGCTTATAGTTTTGGTGAGATTGTTTTAAATAAATATCTTAGAAGTTAGCAATTTGAGTTCTTGGGGTCTTCTGACACCTGCTCAGAGTATCTACAAGTTGCTCTTCCTGGTTTGTTTATATCCCTTCATTGGCTTGTAATTTTGGATGGGATCTCAGTCTGTCTGTTCTTTCCATTCATGAAGCAATGGCTTGCCCTGGCCAGAGAGGAGGAAAAGAAAGACAATGTACTGCTGGATGGCTCAAATCTTTTTTGTCTTATTGAAGGATACTGGGAGAGGGAAAAAGGAGAAAAAGGATGGGTCTTTAAATCTGGTTAGTGCAAACAAGAGTTCCTCCCTGACCAGGGATGTAGAAAAAAGGGCAGTGTTCTTTCAGTGTGGACATTCTCAAGGTGCATTTACATTCATTCATTATTTTTCCCCAAAGCGTGGAAGGAGTACATGCTGTGTATTAGAACTTGGCCTATTCAAAGTTCACAGTCTGGTGAAGGGGAAAGAAACATGTAAACTAGCATTTACAATGCAATGCGATAAGGGCTATCACAAAGGAAATGTGGGGTGCTGTGTCTTTGAGGGCAGATAAGAGAGGCTGCAAATAATAGCTTGAGAAGACAGATGCCTGAGCCACACAAGAATTAGGTGGGCAAAGGAGGGGGGCTTCCTTTTAATAATTATGGGCATTCGGTGAGTGATTTTGTAAAGAAAATAGCACATTCATTTGCCCTAATTAAGTTTACTTTGCAGTTAATTACACTGAGTGACCTTGGGGATGTATAAATGTTTGAATACACACTTAATACAAGATGAGTACAAACACCACTGATACGTGAGTGTGTGTTGCAAAAATGATAGAGGGGTGTCTGTGTTTAAGTAATGATAATCATCTCACTAGATCCTGGAAATTTTTCAGTTATCTCATGGAATAATATGTATTTCTTCTAAACTCTCAAGAAAAGTTAATTCCAGCATACTTTATAGTAAAGTATACTTTTTGGAAGGACGCTACCAACAAATATAACAAAAAGATGATATCACAGCTCTAAGGAAGAGCCAGCATTTATTGAACACACACTATGTGTTTTTACTTGCATTAGTTTATTTAATTCTCATAAAAAACTCAGTGGACATTGTTGGCTATTGCTCACATTTCATCCCTGGTGGCCTTTCCTACTAACTGAATTCTAGTTTTATTCTGATAGCTCGCTGTCCTTCACATGGCCGTGCATTTACTTCACGAAACTACTCAGAGGCATGCCAGTGCCCACGCTGGAGATTGTGAAAGAGATGGGCAAGGGATTCAAGTCTTATTGATGGAACAGAAGTGGTGATGTCTAGATGCAATGCCTAAAATCACAGCAGCTACGTGTGACAAGAGAGCCTAGCCTAAGGCTAAAACCATTGATGGCTCAGCAAAATGAGCTCTCTATTGGAGAGCCCATTAAGTCCTTGAATTAGACAACCAAGGAACCACTTCTTGTTAAGTGAGATAATGTTATTTATCTCATATGATATATCTGATGTAAACGATTTTGAGTTGAGTTTTCTGAATTCACAGCCAAAATCATTCTAATGGTTAGGTACTCTCATTTTATAGATAAGGAAACTGAGGATTAAATAAATTAAGTAACTTATCGAAGATCATATAGCTAATTAAACATCAGAACCAGGATCAAATTCAAGTCTGTTTTACTCCAAAATCTAGTGGTTAATCTTTGGCTGTTCCTCTTCCACATATATGTATTTATTTGAAATACATTACACTAAAGCACTGAAACCAATGCCAAACATGTCTGATAGTTCAAATGTATGATCTATAAGAAAGCCACCTTCCTTAGTTTTTTATATTGGGGTTGGCAAAGTTTCTCAGCAATGGACCAGGTAACAAATATTTTAAGCTTTGTGCATCAAGTGGTCTCTGTCACAACTGAACAACTCATTGCAGCTGAAAAGCAGCCATAGACATTACATAAACAAATGAGCTTAGCTGTGTCCCCCAAATTTTTAATTACAAAAACAGGCGGCAGCCCATATTTGGCCTACAGACCATAGTTTGCTAACCCTTGTTGTACATGAGCTATGTCTGATTCTTGGTGAAGGGTTCACCAACTAAGACGGGTAAAAGTTGTTTCCTAGGTGTGTCCAAAAAAGTCACACCAGTAGAAGAGAAGAGGATACATGGGGTGCAGTGTGGGAAGGGAGAGAATCCACTTCCTCTGCTAAACTCTAAGGTGTCAAGAGGAGTGGCATTGTAGTGCAGATTGGGAAACAGCTTAAGCCAGTGTAAAGGGAGGAGGATCTCATAACTCCCACTATTGGAGAGGCAGAATTAGACAGTAGGTTGGTAGCCTACTAACTGCACCTTACTTGGAATTTCTACAAATGGAGAGATAAGGATTGGAAATGAACAGATGATTATAGCTATTTGACTTTAGATTTAATTGTTTTCCAGCAGTCAAAGAGAATGGACCAATTTTCTCAGATAATATTTGTTCTAAAACAAAGATCTGGGAGTCAAGTTTTATCAGTAAGGCAAGGAGCTTTGGGCAAATATATGAAAGATTTTCCTTCTTTTTCCTCAAATGGTTTACAGAGGCATAGCATGAAATTGTGGTTTTTATGCAGAATCTAAAATATTGAAACGTATTTGTCAGCTTTTACTTCCTACTAACCTGAAAACATAAAAAAGGTTTATAGAAAACCCAGGTTGAAAGATAGGAAAATTTTCACTCTTCTTCCTTCCAGCCTCTGGCAGCCACTAATCTACATTCTATCTCTGCAGATTTGCCTATTCTGGATTTTCATAGAAATGGAATCATATAACATATAGTCTTATATCTACCTTCTTTCACTAAGCGTAATGGCTTTAAGGTTCACTCACAATATAGCGTCAGTAATTTATTACTTTTATTGGTGAATGATGTTCTATTGTGTGGATATACCATATTTTTTATTCATTCATTACTTGGTAGACAATTGAGTTGTTTCCACTTTTTGACTACTATGAATGGTAGTTCTAAGAACATTCATATACAAGTATAAATATTTGTTCTCAATTCTCTTCGTTGAGGAATAGAATCGCTGGGTCATAGAGTAACTGTGTTTAACATTTTGAGAAATTGCCAAACTGTCTTCCACAGCAACTGCACCATTTTTTCCCCAACAGCAGGGTGTGAGGGTTCCGGGTTCTCCATATCCTTGCCAACATCTGTTGTCCATTCTAGTGAAGTGATATTTCATTGTGGTTTTGATTTTTCATTTATATAAAAACTAAGGATTTTGAACATATTTCCATGTGTTTATTGAGCATATGTATATATTCTCTGGGGATATGTCTATTCAAATAGAAAGAAACATTTTAAAGAAGAAAAATCATAGGATAATATTAATATTTACTGGGTGTCTATAATGCACTGGGGCCTTTCAACTGTTATAAAATGAGTAAGTAGTATTTTAAAGTACATTATAGAAGTAAGATTCAGAGAAATTGAGAACTTGATGGAAAGCAAGTGGTTATCTTTGAGTCAAGAGTCAAATAAGATCCACAGACCTTTTCTTTGTGCCCTACATATTGCCTATCTACATTTTCACAGATTCCTGAGACAAACACAGCTGAATGATGCATAGCCGAGTACCTCTCCTCTCTGGCAAAAAATAAAAATGTAAAAAACTTTGGAAGAATAATGCAGAAAAGTCTCAATTCTGTTGCTGAAATCAAGATGGTCAGGTCGTGGGCTATGCACTTGTGAGATCATCACATATTTCTGGAGATTGGTGGAGCACCTCACTCTTTATTGATCTAAGCTATTTAGCAGGAAATGAGAAATCCATGAGCTTCCCTATGAAGGGTTTCTTTTTATTTTAAGATGCCATAGCCACATTCAGTGTCTACAAACAAGTGTTCAGAGGTCAGCAAGTGCTGGATGTTACGAGCACTTGGCCAGCGCTTAGCAGAGTATAGACTGGTGTTCAAAATGCCAGTAAGTAGTAAAGTGGGAATGCAAACCCAGATCTGCAAAAGTACATTGTAGAGCATTAAGTTAGTTATTTAGATCTAGGCACACTTAATTCCACATGCTGAGGCCAAAACACGGAATCCCAGTGTGGTCTCAAAAAACAAGACTTTTACCCTTTTGCTTAAGATGAGACCTACGTTGTCACTGAAGAAGATGAATGGGGCACGGAGGATGAGCCTTTTTTAAGGAAGTCAAATGATTGAGGTATCAGGTACTTCATGTGAGCAGATTTGGAAAACAATGTAATTATTTTAAAACCTAATTGCATATCCCTAAGACCTGGATGTTGTCAAAATAATAAATGTCTCAGTGACTGAGTAAATTCTAGATTCTCTGTTTTAAACAAAGGTAGCATTTTAGGGGTTAATGCTGCTTTATTGATTTCCTGTTTTTTTAGCCAGCAATTTTCTTTTTTAAGTTTGGATATGTTGACGTTCAGGTATCTTAAGCTTCCAAGTGTTCTTTTGGCTTTTGATATAGTCGCTTTGTGTCTTCTTAGTCTGTAAGACTGGTTGCATGCTTGCATTTCCTCTCCTCCCTATGTGAACCTTTCATTTGCCATGATGTCTAGGAACTTGCAGCTTTTCCACCTGATTCAGCATTTCTTGATCGACTGTTGTGTTACCTGTCCATATGCTAGTTAGGGCAAGGGCTGGAGACACAGATAGCTTAAAGACATAGTCCTTTTACTTGAACAACTATCTGTCTTTTCAAGTCCATTAATAAAATTTTTGCAGTCAGCCATCCTTTTCCCTTAAATCTCTTTGACAGTTTTTTTTTTTTGGGGGGGTGGGGAAATTTCTCTTGATTGACATTTCTTTACACCCTGATTTATAGGCAAGATACCAAGAATCTGAGAGTGGTGGCCGGACGTGGGCGTCAGAGTTAGCCCGGTTATAATCTCAGTCTCTCAACCTATCCCAAATGAACACACAGTAAGAAGTAAAAACATGTTTCCTATGCAAAGGCAGCATTAAGAGAAGTCTGGTTCTCACTTCAGCCCACTCTCCAATTCTTTTTCACAAACAAATGTGCAGCCACCATACCACTACTGGCAAAACTGCCCTTTCTGTGAACTCTCCTAGATTTTTTCTGCTTCTATCATGACCCTTGACATAGTTAGCAAATGAATAAGCAGGGCTTCAAACTAGGCCCATGAAGCGGCAGTGCCCATGAGCTCCTCCTGCCCTATACAGAGAAGGAAGTGGGTGGATTTCTGGACATTCATATAAAAGATCCAAATATGAGCTAAGGGGAAAAATAAGATTTAAAATAATTGAAGTGAATGATGTTCATTTTCATGAAGGAATTTGAAGAATCATGTCAATGTTTAGACATTATTTCAAAGCCATAAAATAATGAAAAGGAAATTTGAAAGAGAAAGTAATAGAAATCCCAGCGTCAAGCACTGTCTTCATTTTATTTTTGTACCTCTCTGCCTCCCTGCAATACCTACCTTGTAGAGTGTTTCAGTATGGGCGCAAAAAATGGGTATTGGATAGATGGTGCCAAGATAAATGGATTACTAAAAAATAGCAGCACTTCCTAATTGCTCTTACATTACTTATTCTGGAGTGAGTAATAGTAACACTGTGTTTGACAAGGAGAGGCTCAAATATGTGTACCTTGAAAGAGTCTAAAACTCGACACAAGTGGAACTGCAGAATGTTAAAGGGTGTTTATTATGGGATTGGGATTTCTGGTTTTTCTTGCCTTTCCATTGACTAATTGTGAAATCCTAAGAATATTATGTGATCTCTCCATGTTTCAGTTTCTCTTCCATAAAATGAAAATAATATTTATATGTGAGTCGTAGGTTTACTCCAACCGTTATTATCACGTGTCAACTTCTAAAGTCTCTATTATCCCAAGGTTGTCTCGTTTGAATTGTTAAAACTAAAGACAGCTTTAGACCATGAGAGCAGACCTGCTATACAGCAGCGTGCTTCATTAATTGTATGGACTGTAAAAATATTCCAGTGACTTTATTCTAGATGGTGAATAACCACTGCCCAAATCTGCCTGAATGGTGCACCCTCTTTCTACCCTGGATGTTGTGCACCAGGGTTCCCACGCTCCTCAGTATTAATGCAGAAACCAAAGGGCTAAGAGCTGACGCCATCAGGGATCTCCAGGACCTTGCCTCATTTTTATGGATGCACAGATTTATTCCAATTAGTCCTGTCATTTCCATGCCACTCATTAATTATTTTTAATATCACCTCCACTCATACTTTACAAACAAGAAATTTGAAGGTGATGGAAAGTTCTTGAATAAACAAACATGTGCATGTTTATTAAAAAAACAAATTGCTTTGTGTTTCCCATGGAGACCATGAACATAAAATAAAATCCTTGACTATTAGCCTCATGTAGATTCATAGAAACATAGGTACATTTTCATCATTTATTGCCAAAAACATTATTACAGTATTACTGATTTGGAGTGACAAGGTGCTGTTACTTTATCATTCTGAAGGTGTACCTGTGCTGTTGGTGTAATCATCATTGTTAAAACCATTATGGTACTTATTCCCTCAGAAAGCATGCATCAAGTGCGTACCACGTGTCAGGCTTTGTGATAAATTACAGGGGCACAGAGATGACGTTGCCAGATCCCCAAGAACTCATAATCTCGTTTGAGAAGAGGTTGGAGAACAAACACGTAAGCAGTTAAATTGCAATTCAGGGTGATTCTCACGTTACTAGACTTAGGAAGGAAGTGCTGTGGGAGTACTCAATATTTGCAGCTACTTCCGACCTGAAGAGTTGGGGAAGACTTCAGTAGGAGCTTACATTTCACATAGATTTTTAAACAATTAGGACTTTTTTTGAGGGGGTCAGGCAGAAGCATATATTAATGTTATAGCTGTGTATTTGAGGTAAGGGAACAGTGTATTTAAACTGTTAAAGAAGCCCAAGGAATGTGAGGGAGAGACCAGGAAGTACGGGCCAGGGAGCCTTCTCTGGAGGCCTGTGTGGGGAGTGACAGAACGAGCTAGGAAGTGTTTGTTAATCTTGTATAATGAAAGCGCAGTAAAGTTTTAGGCACAGTTTGAAGAGAGCTCGTATGTGCTATTGAGGCGGGTGTGTCAACTCTTGACTGAGTGGTAGAAACCAGTTGTGGGGTGTAGGAAGACCAGACAGGAAGCTATTGCTACATGTGCAAGGAACTTTCACCCACTATATGTCACAGAAGGATATATCTAGGAAATAAAGATGTCTCATAGAATGAAACAGTCTCCAACATGGATAGCTGTCCTGTTTTAAAAGGCAATTTTATGTGGGAAATGGAGTTCCTATTAGAAGATTGCTTAGGGAACACAGTGCCAGAAGGAGGACAGCTATGTAATTCAGCCCTGTCCTCTCATCAGAATCCCTCAATGCACCTGACTTGAAACATAGGCACAGGTATGAAGTCTGTCAGCTGAGGTCCCTCTGTGCCGGAGAAGCTTAACAGGGCCCCACTAACATAGGCTCAGCACTCTTCTTTTTGGAGTCCAAGATTGACCAGTCACCTACAAATATCCTCACTCTTTCCTTAGCTGAAGGTATTGAAGTACATGCTACTTACCACTCATGTGTAAGTCAAGTAACATCTGAAACAATGGAAAATGACCCTGCTGGCAGCCAGACCATGATGTTTCCAAATAAACACACATGGTAGTCAATCAAGCTATTCTGTGACTTTTTTTGGAACCAGAGACAAGGCCACGCTGCAATCACAAAAATGCCTAAATATCCCCTTCTTCTGACCAAAGTGAGAAAGTGACCGCTACTTCTGTCAATGACAAGCCCACCATAGTCCTCCTGCATCCTTCTTTAGGATGTTGAAGCTACTCAGTCACCAGATTGTCTCCACTTCTTCATAGCATCCGATCCATGATGCAGCTCTGCTTTCCTGAGAGAGAACTCAGCCTGTGGAGTAGTCACCTTGCAGTTCAAACTCCGTGGCAAGGCTGTTTTGTTAGAAGGAATGAAGTCTCTATGGTCACAAAAAAACTCATCTACAATAGGTAAAAATCTATAATTAAGCGTCTGTGTGAGGATAATTATTCAATAAATACGTATTGAATAACTATTGGGAAGCAGGTGATGGGCTAGTTACTAGGAACACATACACCACCGCCCCCCCCCAACACACACAGCCACAAAACATGCTTGTATCTTCCAGAAGCTTATGATCTATGGGGAAAACAAATGAAAATAATGAAAGTTATTGTTTCTAGTAACAAATCTGAGGCTATCCTCTAGGGTGAGGCTCATTTTTATTAGACTTTGATAAATCAACTCAAAGGCTAGGCTCGCCAGGCCTGTGTGTTACCTGTGGCTGGAGGCCATGAGTGGCAGTAAAACGTCTTTGCTTGAAAGAGTGAAAGACAAAGAGCAGAGAGTTGGGTAGGCAGGACCTTGCACTGAGTCGGGGAAGAGCCCGAGAGAAGAAAGCTTAGCTTTCATGGGCAACACAGCCAGTGGGTTTTATAGAGAACAAAAATATCTATTGGGAATTTTTTTTCTGAAGTATTCTGTCTTTTAGTATGTACTCTGGATGAAATCTAAAGATGGATGTTGAGAGTGTGTGGGGTGCAGGTTGGGCCCCTGCAGAGGGGAGCATGTGCAAGGGTCTCTGGGGACATGGGGCATTTGAACAACTGTGGCCTGTGCACTGACAATGGGGAGCTGGAAGCTCCATTTCAGATAAAATTGAGAGTTATTGGCATGTATGTTAACAGGTAGGATCACCCAGGGAAGCTGGTTCTCAGAGTTCAGGGTGCATGGGAATTACCTGGAGAGCTTCCAAAGCAGCACCTGGGATCCACTTCCAGAGTTTCTGATGCAGAATGTCTGGGATGGGGCCCATGAATTAGCATTTCTAATACATTCATTTGTAGATAATTCTTCTGCTACTGGTTTGAGGACCGCACTGAGAATAGCATTCACCTAGGAAATAAACAAAAGTGAAAGAAAGAATAGAAATAAAAATGTGGCCTGTGGGGAACAGTACAGTAGAGAAAGTCAAGCTACATTGGTTTGAGTCCAGAAGCTGTGAGCAAAGAGCCATGACACCTTAGGCCAATGATTTAAATGCTCTAATATTCAAATTCTCCATTTGTAAAATAAGGACAATAAATAATAGCACAATTCCATAGTGTTATTTTAAGTTCAGAATAGATAGTTAAAGGAATATGCTTAGCACGGTGTTGAGTATATTTTAGGAGTTAATTTGAAGGCCAGTCCTTAAGTAATCTGGCATTTAAGTATAGATTAGATGAGATTGAGTTGGCAAAAGCCAAAGAGCAAGTGGAAAATCAAGCATATGTGATAACACAGGAAGGCAGAGAAAGAAGGTTTTTCACGAAGGCAAGAGTGGTTACCAGTGTCAGATGCTTTTGAGAATTTCAACAAGATGAGGAAAAAAAAGTAAACACCCATTGGATTTAGAGATAGCTGGTGACATTGGAATGGGCCATTTCAGTAAAGTGACATGGAGAGCAGAGATAGTGTCTATGAAGTATATAGCACAGAGCCTAGCACAAGCCAAGAGCTCCAGTGACAGTCGCTGCTGTTATTACTATTATGGTTGAAAGCAGTTTGTATGTGCGTGTGTTTGCCAGCAGGTAGAAGGAAATACATTCTGCAATTCCCGAATAAATACAATTCCATTGAACAAGCTATGTCCCGTGAAGGTTTAAATAAGCTGGAACAGAGTTTTTAAAAGCAAGGTTTCAAACTGGAAGGTGGCAGGTATGTCATGCCACTTCGACAAGGGCCCTTTCTACATTTGCTGTGAGAATTAATGGCTCTGGGATACATCAAGAACTGTCGGTTCTCACAGCAGCCCCACGACTCAATTGAACTTTTAAATTCCTTGCCCAACACTACCCATTTCTCCCATGCCAGCAAAGTGAACAATTGTCTGATCTTTGGCAGCAGGGAGAAAGCTATCTTTGCCTCTTGCCAGCTGAGAAATGGTTTGTTTCCCTTTCAAACACCACTGCATTCTTCTTGCAATTTTCTTTTGCTATTAAATATTTTATGACTCAGTCTCAAGCCAGTGCTCCTTCCTGGGTGTCTGATAAGTGGCAGATTCAACAGGAAATTTTAATATATGGCAATGGGTTTCATTTACACTTTTCCCACAGGAGAAGCTGCCAGAGTCGACAACCGTATTTAAATGGCTTCTGGCCTTTAAAGGCATTTTGCTAATTGTAAATGCTTTTAGATTGCATCCTCAGATTCTTAACTTTTCCTATAGAATCGACATGTCATGAACTCACTGGGGAAAGAAAAAAAAAAAACTGCTTAAGGAATCTGACATTTGCAAGCCGGGACTGTGAAGAATTTATTTAGGTCGACATTGTGCCTCATCATTTTCCTTCCTTAGGTGATGTTCTTCCCATCCAGAATTCCTTTCCTGGTGTCAATTAAATCATACATATTCAACACCTGGCTCCAATGCCAACACTTTGGGAAACCTTCAGAGATAACTATAGCCTGAATTAAGCTCTCTCTTTCTTTGACTACCTACTGCAATTATTATCTGTAATAGCCAATTTCGCACTCTTGTTCCTGCAACAAAATATGTGTTCCCACAGTGTGCAGCGTTGTGCTGACAGCATAGAAACCTCCGTAAGTGATATTCAGGTTCCGCTCAGTACTTAAGGGGAAAAACAGTCATCGTTTTAATTCGTTAATAAATTAACTTTCATTGCAAAATCAACAGGGATTTCTGTCTTCCAGCCCTACGTTTTCTTCCCATTTTGCCTTTAATGAATTAACCACCACCACCTCTCACTGTGAGTTTAATTACTGTACTGATTACTTACTATGTGTGCTACATGATGTGAAAGAATACAAAACCTTAAAAGCAAAGCACTCTCTCTGACCTCCCTGGGGACAGAGACCAAAACACATTAAAAAAAAGAAAAGAAGAAGCAAACACAGGAACTTATGTGTAACAAGTGCCAGATGAGTGGTCTGTGTAACAGACCCGCCTGGTCCCAAGTGATGGGATGCTCTTCCTCAAGCCAGGAGCAGTAGTTTCTGGAGCGGAGCCTTGACCTTCACCACCATGCTTGGATGCCCTTAGCACCATTTCTGTTCATCTTAAGCCTAACATTTCATTACCATTCATATCCCTCTCTTTCAGAAAATCCTTTCCCATTTTTTGTTGTGTGTTATTTTCTCCTCCCTTCCCCTCCATGTTATGGAGTTGATTTTTCCCTTCACTTATGAAATTCCACACTCTTCACCTAAATTGTTTTGAAGTCTTCTCATGTCCTAATTTCTAAACATTTATTTATTTCCCAGGTTTTTCTTTTAAATGGAGGTTTTCATTTATGATAATACTTTTCAAAATGAATGTTTAGAAAAATGCTAAAGTATAAAAAGTTCATCCTTCTCTAAACACCTATTGTGAACATATCAGTGTCAAACCATCCATGACACTGTGGATCAGAGATGTGAAGATCTGCTCTGCTCCCTGGAAGCTTGTAGTCCAATCACATGGGAGGTTCACAAGCTTATGCGTATGGACAGGGCGATGTTTGGTATGTGGGCCCACTTTGGAGTAAGGGAACATAAAGAAAGCCTTGGAAGACAAACGGGAACTGACAGGAGTAGTAGCCCCCTCCTCATTTACTTATGCTGACATTCATCCATATAATTTTTTGAAGACAGTAGCTCTGTGATGAATTTATTAACCAAATTATATTCTTAGAAACGAAAGTTTGATTAAGCACATGCCAAAATAGTGCCATATACTATAGTCAGCTTAGTGTAATGGACTGTCTTAAAGGTGGTATAGCTTTAAAAAATATATAAGCAGGTTTCAAATATGTTGGATGCATTCACAGATGAGAGTTCTACATCTGATCACTAAGGTACACCAAGGTTGTTAGGGCTGTAAATTTTATAGTTTGACATTAAATCTTATCCATGATCTCATTCTCACAAATGCCCCATGCTTCCCCTTTAGAACGGAATACTCTGCTGGATGTATTAAAGCATGCTGTATCACCTTAGGGCGCAGAAAGAAAATACAGAACTTCACCTTACATTTGATATCTCTTTTTTATTTATGTTCTACTTTATATGGTTTTTAATATATCTTATATATTAAAAACATATCTCTATATATATACACACACACACATACACTTATAAGCAGACCCACAAATATTGGAGGGTGTCATTCAAAATTATTACTATTTCTTTGTTAGGCTATGTTTGGTTGTAAGTAATAAAACAGACTTAGACACACTGTGCTCATTATTTATTTAAAAAAACTGTAGGTAGGTGGTCTTAGAGTTCATATAGTAACCTCGTATTATCATAAGGATCTGGAATTTTTCTATCTTTCCATCTACATCTTTGGCGTGATGACTTTCAAGAGTAAAGTTTCACCTCATGATGAATTTAACTTACCTTGTCCAATGCCTCTATGAATTTAGGTGAGTTGTATTATATGGAGATTATACAATCAAATGCATAGATAAATTATAAGATTTCAAATTTATAGATAATTGTATTAATAGTTTATTTATATCAGGATCAAAACCAATATTCTATTATCATTTATTATATTAAGTTATTTAAAAGATTGAATAATAATGTTTTCTCTGAATCCAGTCAAGTCATTGCAAGGGATATGTATACATATTTTAAATTAATTTGGGGATCCTCTAAGCTATGGTAATAGGAAGCCTGAGTACATGGTAAGCCTGATATCTCTGAGCTCTCCCACCCCAGACTTTTGAAGAGCCATTTACTTGGGTCTCTGATCCTCTGTAATGTGTTCATAGATGATAACAAAAAGGGGAAATCAGTTGGTAGAATGGGGCGGTAAGCACTAGAGACAGCAGTTGTCAGACGGAAATTAATTGATTGTAATTGCTTCACCATTGTATTGCACTTGAAGTCTGCAGCTTGTTAAAACCACTGATGATAAAATAAGGATCTCAGTTTTTATGCTGTAGGTTATGTTAGTGAGAAGCTGTTCTTAGAAGAATGATCAGTGAATATCAATAAATGGATAATTACAAATTAAAGGAAAAGCCAACTAACTGATCACGAGTTAATATACTTCCACAGTCAGGGTAGCAGTCAACTGTGCTGCGTTTCATATTGAATTTTTTGCTCAGAGCTCTTGAATTTTAAATATTCCCCATAGAAAGAGAGATTGCTTCTGTGTGACTGTTTATCACATACTGTCTTGAATATCATCAGATCTTCACTGTAGAGAAGATCTTCTGGAAAATGGAAAATGTGTCTGTTTTTCAGAGCCTTTATTTTATGCCAAAGTATTAACAGGCAGATATTTTGAAATGTAAAAAATAAGTTTACAGTGTAATACCAAGAAAAAGGACACCAAAAGTGTTTTTTTTTTAAATGCTTACAGTATATGAGTATATGAGTGAAGGTCTCTGTAAATCTGAAAACAAGTATCTTAAAATTGTAACAACAATGTGAAATTATATTTCACTTTTTGCTATAAGAGTTATGTTAACTTCTTTACGATTGTAATGAGGTCTTTAATAATTATTTCTTTCATCCATAGCATTTAAACTGTTGGTGATGTTAGAGAGATCAGATTTACTGGAGATAGTTTTATGAGCACCAATTTTCACTGACTCTCAACCCCTACCCTCAAGGAACTCACAGACTAAAGGGACAGATAAAATTGTGAAGAAAGGCGTACTTGCAGTGCTGAGTGCCGTGATGTGAGTGACAGAGCCACTACGGGGGCCGAAGAGGAAAATCATCTAAGTTCTGGAGGATCACTAGTGTCTTCCAGCAAAGAAAAGGGTGGAGGAGCAGGGTGGTCTGAGAAGGAGTAACGTGACAGCTCTTGGCATTTGGGGGAGGTAGACTCTTAGTTGAAATTAAGTTGTGTCATGTTTTAGGCTGCAGGAAGAAGAGATTAGACAGGCAAAAGTACAGGTGTCCCATGCCCTTGTGGGCCCTACTAAGTGTGTGGAAGTTATTCCCACAGCAGAGCCCATTGGGGATTTTTAGATGTGGGAAAGACATGAGTGAGTTTTGTTTTACTGTGGTCACTTCTATCAGTTGGGATGTTGAGCAGGAAAGAAGCTCATTGTGACCTACAGTTACTGTCTTAGTTCATTTTCTGTTGCTATAACTGAATCCTGAGGCTGGGTGATTTATTAAAAACAAAACAAAAAAAAATGTTTCTTAGAGTCCTGAAGGCTGGGAGTCCAAGGTTGAGGAGCTGCATCTGGTGACGGCCTTCTTGCTGGTTGGGACTCTTTGCAAAGCTGTTGTAGGACATCACATTGCAAGGGGGCAAGTGTATGTCAGCTCAGGTACTTCTTCCTCTTCTTAAACAGAAAACAATCCCATGACCCTGATGACCTTATCTAATCCTAATCGCCTCCCTGAGGCCCCAGTTTCAAATGCCATCCACATATGAATCTGAAGAATGAGCTTCCAACACATGAAATTTGGGGGACGCATTCAGACCATAGCAGTTAGTAAGCTGGTATGATATACCATGCAGTTGAACATTATTGTTAATCTGGATTTATGAAAAGGAAATTAAAAGAGCATAAATGTTGAGCAATTTTTTTCATCTTTCACTTTTTAAATTTATTTTTTTTCTTGAATGTGGTGGTAGAATTGGTGCTAATACTTTAGTTGCCAGAAACTCTGTGACTAGAATAATGTCTATGTGTGGTGATAGAGTCTGTATTCTGTAGATAGCACATATTTATGGTTAACTTCATATTTGGGAAGCAGATATGCATGTATAACTTCATTTAAAGATGTAAGTAATTATGATTTTAAAAATACATGTTTAAGATAATGCTAAAAAATGATGATAATTGGTCCTGTTAAATATTTACCAGGAACATTCATTCTTCACACTTGAAAATCTGGTTCAGAATTTGGAACATTTGCATTTTAATTGCATAATAAAAGGAGAAAGTGAAAGAATAATTGGCTTAGCTATTAGCCAATTATAGCTGCAACTAAAAAAAAAAAAGCAAACTGACATGGTTTCCACAGAACAGTCACAATATACATTGATCAGATGTTTAGTGTCATTTGGCAACAATAAAGGGAAGGGAATGTTGTTCCAATCCTTCAGACATGTTTTTTAAAACTGAAATTAATGACAGCAGATTTGGGATGTTTGACTCAGGATCATTCAGCTTTTACTGTTCATGTGTCCTTAAATGGCACTTCTCTAGAGTGACTCCAGTTGTTAACATCTAGTGGAGAAGTAAGACACCTGAACACAGTGGGTTATAACCAGCTGCGTCTGGTCAGTACCGTGGAGGGCTGGTCCTGTCTGGAGTCCCTGAGGTCAGAGCCCATGAGCAGGCCTTGGTGCACGGACCAGGGCAGTGACAGCAGTTGCTGGTGTCGGAACGCACCGCTGACAGCAGTTCCCTCTGTGCTTTCCTTCACAGATACGACGACATATTCCACGGAACGATCCGAGCACTTCAAACCCTGCCGAGACAAGGACCTTGCATACTGTCTCAACGATGGCGAGTGCTTCGTGATCGAAACCCTGACCGGATCCCATAAACACTGTCGGTAAGCCACTGAGCCACGGGCGGGCCGGGCAAGCCCTGGCAGGGCTGGGAGGTTGCGGGCTGCGGCCAGCGTTGGGAACGCGCCAACTGCTATCCCACCTTTCTCCTAGCAGAATCCAGAGTCTTAATATGCAAAGGGGCAAGGCTGGTATCTCTTTAGCATTTGAGGACGGTAACACGGAAATAAAATAGATGAGGTTTAAGATTTACCTGACCAAGTAAAGGAAGATTTATTTTTATATCTGTCAATTTAATGGAACTAATTATTTACATGCTTTAGAAGCCTATATTTATGGCGTGGGACTTAGGCACCTGTACTGGTACTTAGAAATATTCCATTCTTGAGAACCTGCAGACTGGCAGGCGAAGCAAACTGCTCATAGAAGATCTACAGTCTCAGTGTTACTGTGAACCAAACCCAAGAGATTGTAACTGTGTCCAGAGAAAACTGCATTTTATTTTGATTCTGTCTTCCTTTATTAATTTCAATACTTTTCTTTAACACCTCTGATGATGAAACACTCGCCAGCAAGGTGTTGTAAATGAAATCCTAGTCCTGTTGTAGTCTTGGTAGAGAACTATGTGGAGAAAATTCCCAGTAGAGATCAGGAAGGTGTTTAATTGATTTTTAGAGACATAAGTTTATGTAACTGCTAAAAATAAAAACAAGTGGAGATAAATAGTGTGCTTGTAGACACTGCAGCTTTAAAGCTCAATAGAAGAATCAAATTAGCATCCAAAAAATATTTCCCACCAAGCTTTTATTTCCAGCACTACCGTGGTAATTTGTTTTTCCTTGCAATTGTATATGCTTCAGTGATCATATATATCCACACCCCTTCCCTTCTCTTTATTTACTCTTCTCACATGATACAGTTATTAAATTAATTATTCTGAATCATGAAGCATGGAAAATTATGACTTTTTTTCTCTCTATTGCTATTATAGAACTTTATTTCTATGTTGTTTTATTAAGATGATGCAGAGAAATGCATCTTATAGTTATGAACTTAGAACATGACAGCAAATCCTGCCTGGCTCCAAGAGCCAGTTTCCGACCATGGGGGGATGTTGTTGCCACAGTGGGCAACGCGCAGGCTGGGAAGAACTGAAAACTGATGGCAGTAGGTCTCTGTAAAAGTTACCATATGTTCTGTGTCGGGGCAAACAGACATTCGACCTTTCCTCACCTTTGACACGTGGTGTTCCTGTGACTTTAGCAGTATCGTCACATTTACCCCTGTTACAAAATTTGCGCCCTATTCCTTTCCTCTGCAAATCCGGGCTGGGGAGGAAGGGAAGTGGGGATTGTTCCTCCTCACGCTCCGCTGCTCTCCTTATATTTATTGTGTTTGCAAAGGCACAGGGAGAGGCACACAGGTGACTTTAAGACCTCAAGGGAAAGTCCAGGAATGAGATACCCCTTCAAAGCATGATGTGCATCTGAGCTCTCATAGACCAACCACATGTTAAAGGTAGCTTAGCCAATCCAATGGCATCATCATGTGGCAGTGAGCCGCAATGTGTCAAATAAAGTTTGAATTCCTAATCGGTTGAAGAAAGGATGAATCAGAAGTATCAGCTAAAGCAGTGACTTCCCTTGATGGTATTTTAACCCAAAGAAGGATCAGAGCAGGCTCCACCACAACGCAGGCTGAGAAGAGTCATCTTTTCCAAAACTTGGAATACCAAAACAAACAAAATAATTTGTTTTGTTTTTCAACATGTGGTGTTGAGAAAGACATGTGGTCTTTTTAGTTCACAGGCGTGTTGATTTCTGAGGCTGCTGTAACAAGGTGCTAGAGATTGGGTGGCTTAACAACAGAAATTTATGATCTCACAGTTCTGGGTGTAAGATGGCTAAGACCAAGGAGTCATCAGGATTGGAACCTCCTGAGGCCTCTCTTGGCTTGTAGATGGCCAAGGACATGTGTCTCTGTGTCTTCATGTTTCCTCTGTAGATGTCTGGGTCCAGATTTCTTCTTGTAAGAACACCATTCATAGTGGATTAGAACACACACTAATGACCCTATTGCAACAAAATTACTGTGTAAAGAACTTTCTCCAAATCTGGTCATATTCTGAGGTACTGGACATTAATATTTCAACATAGGGTATTTTTTTTTTTGAGGCACAATTCAATCTGTGACAATGAGACTCAGGTCCAGAAAAAAATCCTTTGTTTTTTTGCATGTGTATGTACATGTCCAATTTTTAAACACATTTGAGCAGACATATATATATATATATGTATAAAATATGATTTTACTGGGATGATGTTCATATATAATAGTTTGGATTTCTGTCTTCATATTTCTTGCACATTTCAGTACAGACAGCCTGTTATTTAACATAGACTCACAACATAGCTAATCATGACAAAAGACCAACCTAAGACAAAATTGGAACTCGAGTAGGTTAATAAATGCCTATAAATTTCCTACTAGTGTGTATGAATAAATCACACATCACATATGCGGGCTATTCATCTCCCAGGCTTTGCTGTGAATAAAAGGCTTACATTTGTTCCTGCATCAGCCACTTCTAAAAATTCCAATGTAGTCATTAATAATAATGTGCCATTTTGTACAGCACTCTATTTAAGTAGTATGTTTCATTCATTCTTCTCCCATTCACCAAATGTATATTGAGTACCTCCTACCACCAAGATACTGTTGAATAAATACATACAGAAATGAATTTAAGAATTAGATGGTGCAGCACTCTGTAACGTGTTTGGAGTAAGTGAAACACTTCATTGTTAGGAAATAATGAAAAAAAAGCAAAGTACTTCAGAGTGACTGGCATGCTACCCGGGGTATCTTTATGACATATTAGTCACTGGATTTTGTTTCAAGTGAAATAAGACACCATTTAGTAGATTGGAGCAACAGTATAAAGAAAGGCTGGTATATGAATCTAATTTATTAAATAGCTTATTTTTTACATGTCTCAAAAGATTGGGAATCCGAATCTGAAATAAATTAAGATTATGTTTTCTTGATTTTTTTAAAAAAATTGTAATCCTATGATAAACTACATCAAATATTTTTCTATTTCCTGAAAATAGACCATGCTCTGACATATTTCTATTTTCTTGTCAAGGAAGAATAGTAACAAAACTATCAAACCACTCATGATAGAGCCCCTGAAAGCGCCTACTCAAGAATAAGACAGTGTTAATCTCCGCAGAGGGTGAGGTGAAGGGGTAGGGGCTCATTTTTTTCCCTTTGTAATTTTATTATTGTTTTATGTATCTTAAACCTTTTAAAGAAACATCTTTAGTGTTAATAATTAGAAATTATAAAGCATATTAATGAAAATTTAAAAAGAATACCAACGTCCTGATAATAACTTGAAAGAGGGATTTAAAAGAATAATAAGTAAACAATGAAAATTGATTTTTCTGAATTTAAGATACATTTGAAAGTCACAGATCATCCACAGGCTAATTAGTAAAAACAGAACCTGAAAGATAGTGGGGCTGAGTAGAGAACATGATGGGTTCATAAATCAGGAAAAATGAGGCACCGATGATTCAATAAATGGTTGACTATCAGGTAAACAAAATCAAAAGTGTATTTTTACCTTTATTTGTGCCCTCCAAAGTTGTTCTCAATTAATTTAAAAGTTAATGTAATAAAGAAATAAATAAAGCTTAAGGAAAGCAATAAATAAAATCATGTATTTAATTATGTAAGCAATGGAAAGGAACTTGTGAGCCCCCCCCAAAAAAAAGCAGTGGAAGGAAAAAATAACTTTGACACAGCATTGTTTTTTGATCTGAATGTCATAATGAGAAACAAAATCAAAAGACAAACTATGAAGAAATTGAAGAAATTGAATAGCAAATATGGCAAAGAATTAATATCCTGAAGTCACAGGGGTCAAAAAGTATACTGCTGAAACAGCATCTCAGTAGGGAACTGGGCATAAGGGAGGAAATATTCTTCCTAAAGAGGAATGCAGATGACCAATAACATGAAAGGCACCAGGCCTCACAAAGAAATGCAAATTAGGCATTTTTTGTTGTTGTTGTTGTTTTTTTTTGCCTATCACATATTTAATGCTTTTTAAAAGTGAATATGCAGTTTGGTAAGGGTGTAGTGAAAACATATAGTCTCATATATTATTTGAGGGAATGCACTTTGTTAAACAATTTCCATAGGTAATGTTTCAGTGTATTTCAAAAGCCTTATGTTATTTGTAAGAATCTTGCCCGCAGAAATGTATGTGAAGATTTTTTTGTAGAGATACTTAGCACAGGTTTATTTGTAATAGCAAAAACAAGTCTGAATTTAAATGTCTATATAAATTAGAATATATCTTTACGTGGGATGGATTTTCAAAATGTTTTAGGGATTTGAAAATGCTTGTTAGATCACGTTATGTTTGAAAATCAAAATATAAAATTCTCAAGTTAAACATACAATAGGATCCTAATTCAGAGAAGGGACTAAATAAAAAGGCTAATAAGATTTATAACTATTATATTTTCTTCTTTCAACATTATGAATTTTCTGAGATTGATACATTACACATATATTTCATTTATGTAACACCTGGTTAAGATACTTGACTCCTGCTTCTGGTCTTTCCATTAAGAAATATAGATAGTGTCTCTGTCTCTGTTAAATCAAGGTCATTATAATTCTCTATTAGGCCGTTAAGAGAACTTTCAATCAAGTGCTTCCAGATTAAACACTACCAAGTCTATTTGAATGAGTCTGCTCTTTCTTTTATTAATTATTCATTTGTACTTTATAATTATTCTTTTCCATGTTGAAGTCATGTTTTGAAAACTTAAAAAAAATGGATTTAATAATAGGTAGATACATCCTACAGAAATGAAGCTGGATAGAGAAGGAAAGCAGGTCACTAGAAACTCCTTGAATGGAAATATTCCAAATAAAAGAAGGATATTCTATGATCTATTTATTTTCATACCATTTCCGGAAAGCTTAAGAACTTGGGAAATGGTGCTATGTATAGCGTATTTCACCAGAGTGAAACAGGTAGCCACTGTCACTGAAAAGATTGCTAGACACTTGAATGGGCCAAATGTGTTTTAAGGCCAAATTCAAGTTAAAAGGATGTGTCTCTTCTGAATTGAAGCTCATTAAATGTTTCACCAGCCTTTCTTCAAAAATGGATTTTCAGAACTTTGGAAAGGATAGCATTTGAGCTGAATTTGACCTGTAGTGATCATTTTGGAAA
The DNA here is from genome assembly GCA_963574885.1 of Lepilemur ruficaudatus. Taxonomy (NCBI): domain Eukaryota; kingdom Metazoa; phylum Chordata; class Mammalia; order Primates; family Lepilemuridae; genus Lepilemur; species Lepilemur ruficaudatus. The sequence goes on along the minus strand of CAUYRT010099463.1, from coordinate 1,712 downwards.
TCTATCAAGCAATTCACTTGAAGATGCTCAAATCGTTTGAAATATGGAACTGCTAGAAAAAGAGTAAAGCAATCTGGTAGCAACCATTGCCCGGGGTGATGCTTCTGTAAAGGGACTGATGGACGGTGCAGCAGTCTGGGTGACCCGCTGGTAGGGACTGGGGAGAGGGGGCAGCAACTGAAAGGAGGGGGAGCCCTACAAGTAGTTGCTTCTTACTATGTCTTGCTCTCCCTGAGTAGGTTTTGAAATCAGAGCTTTCGTTTTTAAGAGAATTGATTGGGCACAGTGTAACGACATCTCTATGATATAATATATAAAATTACAGGGCCATCCTGGCTAGTGCTTTGCTCTGTCACTTTGGAGGTCCATTAACTCTTCCACCCAGCGAGGGTCCCCTTTATCAAATGGTTCTCCAGTAAGTGCTCTGAGAGCAGCAGCTAATGATTCCCTGTGGTTGAAGCAAGTCGGAATGAAAATGGAGTTTTGGCACACATCCCTGAACTCCATTGACAGGAGGAATGAAGGCTGAAGTATCTATAAATCAGGCCTGGCTGCAGACTCCCTGCAGAATGGCGTTCATAACAAGGTGAGGAGCCTTAGAAGAATTTTCAAGTTCATCAAAGAAATATTCAGGAGAACGTTTGTCACAGCCCAGACATAATTTAAGTAATTTGCAATAGCCATGTTTATAATAGGTGATCTACTGATTGCTCTTGACAAGAAGAAATAAGCCAAGTTATAATGATTCTTCTCCTCCTCTGTAGATGTAGGTTGTCAAGATAGCCTCATTAACTCAGAGGGCAAACAAACACACACCACCACCACAGAGAATGTAATTTTGCGATTCTGTGACGTTTTTCATAGGTTTACTTTCTCTAGTTTAACCTCTTTGTATTAGAGCCCAGCTGGTATGTTTAAAAGCTTATTTAAATATCATGCCACAGACCAGAAAAGCACAACTGATAAAGAGTAAATAACATATCATTTAGTTATGGTCAAAATTGTTACCTTATTTTAATGTTTTTTAACATGATTGGCAGCTCTAGCTGAAGCCTGAAATGCTATTTCCTGAGGAGGTCATTATGATTTTTGTTTGTTGTTCTACCTGTGAATTGACATAAATTTGCTTTTTATAAATAACTTTCACGTATTAAGTTGGGGTAGGTACAGGAGGCAAATGTGGGTGTTCAAAGCTGAGAGCCCTGAATTAAAAGGTCTTCTCAGCCTTCTGTTGGCCATGTGATTTTTTGCAAATCATTTCAACAGAACCTTCAGTGCTTTATTCAAAAAAAAAAAAAATGGAGGCTAATACCTGCCCCAAAAGGTTGATGCCACATTGAAAGCAACAACATATAGATAACTACAGGTGCACAATAGGTGCTATGTATATATGAGATAGTTGTTTCCTCTTCCTCCCTTATGCTCATACTGAAACCAAGCAAAAGCAGGTTTGCAGGAACCCTGCGAAAGAAATTGAATGGATAGCATCTGCCTTATTTAATTAAGAGGAGACTTAGCTTTAACAGTGGGGAGGGGACATGCCAATGAATTCCTGTGTGCTGGGTATTCTCAGAACTCAGGCTTCTTACAGCTAATTTTGATACTTTGACAAATTAGCAATTGTCTATTATTTCTTCCATTTAATAATCATTTCTTGATTTTCCTAGATTTTCTTCTTATTGAATCTATATAGCTTTTTTTTTTTTTTTTTT
>CAUYRT010099461.1:0-12646 GCA_963574885.1 Lepilemur ruficaudatus | reverse complement strand
ACTTAATAGGGGGAAGGAAATCTTCTAAAACTGATTTATGTGAATAGCTGCACAACTTGGTAAATTTACTAAAAATCATTTAATTGTTCACTTAAAATGGAGAAATGGCATGGAATGTAAATTATACTTCAATAAATTTGTCAAAAAAGAAAAAAAAAGGTGCCAGGTGAGGCCATTCCTGCTGTCTGTGGGCCAGTTTGGGGTAGCAAGGTGCCATAGTCTCAAAAGTTAGGTCCTAATCCCTGGAACCCAGAAACCTTATTTGGGTCTCTGCTGAGGTGATGAAAGTGAGGATTTTGAGATGAGGGCATTATTTGGTGGATCCTAACTGAAATCACATGGACCCTTAGAACAGGGAGGCAGAGGGAGATTTTGCATAGACAGAAGAAAAGGCAGCAATGTGACCATGGCAGAGATTACACCGATGTTGCCACAACGGGAAGCTGGAAGAGGCGAGAAACAGATTTCCTGGGGGAAGTGGGGCCCTTGATTTTGGCCCAGTGACACTGATTTTGGGCATCTAGCTTCCATAACTGGGAGAGAATAAACCTGTGTTATTTTAAGTTACCAGGTTTGTGGTAGTTTGTTATACAAACTACCCTGGGAAGGGCAAGCTTGCCAGGAAACCCTAGGACACAAATACACAAGTGCTTAGAAAACTTAAATAAATGGATAGTAAACATGTTCTCTGGACCCTTTCCTCCCAACCCTGGATTCTGATTTAGTTCATCTGGAATGTTGTCTAGATGACAAGATTGTTTAAATTCTCCAAGTAATTCTAATATACAGCAAAGCTTGGGAACCACTTCTCAACCAAGTTTTTGGTAAAAATGAAAGAGTGGCTGGGTCTCCCTAATGCTCCGAGAGACTCTGCATAGTGTCATTCAAGACCTGAATCCAAAAGGTTTGGGTTCAAATCCCCATCCTAGCACTTTCTATTAATAGTTCTGTGATTTGGACTAGTTACTTCACTTCGCTCAGCACTGTTTTCCTCCTTTACAAAACAAGGCAAGGTTAACGTCATCTACTCCACAGGGTTGTTGGGAATATTAAATGAAATATATAAAGCCCCTAGCACAGTGCCTGCCTGGTATACAGTAGGTGCTCACGCCTATGGATTTCAAGGTGGATGACTTGAGCCGGTCACCCAGGATTTTTTGGCATTTTTTTTCTTTGCCTACAAAATGAAAGAATTGAGTAAAAACATGGTCTTGAAACTTTTCAGAGCAACAGAACCCTTTTATAAATGTAATCGTATACCAAACCCCAATATATAACACAAGTCCATTCATATCAAACTGTTTCATGTGCCAGGGGTGGGACAAGGGTAGGGGCATTCCACGGTGCCTCACTGCCACCGCCACCCTGTTAGGACACCCCTGAAGCCATTTCTCAGAATCCCAGGGTTCCATGGGACTCGATCTATAAATTCATCAGTTTAATAATTCTAAGATATCTCCCAGCTTTGATGCATTTTGGTTCTCTGATTTTAACCAGCAACCTCAGCAAAACAGTACTGAATCGGAAGAGAGATGGAATCATGCAACCCATGTCATGGAAGCTTGTGCCCACAGGCCTGGCCTCAGTAGGTGTTTGGTAGCTATAGACGATCACTGCATGAATGCAAGTCACTCAGGAAATAAAACAAGGCCAGCTCTACAGAGATTCCACGAGGAATGCTGGCACCTGGCTGTGCTCCTTGAAGCAGCAAGACAAAATAAATACTTGCTTCCCTACCTACTTGACTGCAAGGGCCTTAGGGTGCAGCCCCACTGTCAGAAATTCAAGTTTCCAGTGAACATTCTAAGGCACCTCATGTATCCTAGAAACTGTGCTAGGGAAGATGTTAAGGATGCAGGAATTAACAAATCATGAACCTCTCCCGCTAGGGGTTGTCATTGTGGAGGGCGAGACTCCGAGGTAGAAAGGCAGTCAGCTAAAGCTTCTTCTATAGCTTCCATTCATTTGTTCATGTAACCATTCATTGAATTATTACTTTATTTTCTCTAATCTACTCACCATGGAGCATTTAGGTGACTTTCTACAAAAATAAACCAGATCACGTCACTCTTCTTCTTAAAATCCCTTGATAGCTTTGCATTGTACTAGAATAAATCTAAAGTCCACTTGCAACTCTGGATTAGAGCCCTGCTGGCTCTGGCCCCTCCTTTCCTGCTCTCTAGCAGTCTGTTTTCAGTTCCTTCTAAGCTAGCAAGCTCTCTGCTCCTGGAAAGTTCTCTTCACAGGCATCCCTCTGCTTCAGCCACCCCCTCCCTGCCCACGTCCAGGGCCTTCCTGTCATCCTTGGAGTTTTAGCTTAAATGTTATCTCCCCAGAGACTCCCTCTCTCGCCACAAGAAAAGACTCCGCAGTAGTCTCCATTTCAGCCCACTGTCTGTTAATATTTTCTTTACAGCATTTTTCCCGTCTTGTGATTCAGTCCCTTAGACAGGGTCCCAATGGGTAACAGACGGTACAGTCAGAATAGGATGACATGAGAACCCTTTACAAAGGTGTTGGTGTAAGAAAGCCACAAAAGTTCTTGCAATTGTCTGGGGCTGGCAGAAGCCAAGCTGTTGCCATCCCAGGCCCCCCAAAGTGAGGAGAGAATATTGTCACCAGAACCTGCAAGGAGAGGAAGTCTGGTGGAGTCAGCCTCTCGTCAAGGAGCAGTGACCGTCCTTCAGTTGGGGACACAACCAGCCGGAGCCTGAGCCCACTCCCCCACCTCCCATCAGGGTGCCCCCTTGGCCAGATCCAGCCTGAAGGCAGAGGGGAAGGGACCTGGGTTATGCAGCCACAGAGGACAGAGAGCGGGTAGATACGGGTGGAGAATAGATCCCAAGGAGCAAACAGAAGAGTCCTGCAGAGGGCTGTCCTCCCTTCAAACTGTCCAGTGTCTGCCGTTGTATACCTAGAAGCTAGCCCAGGACACAGCACTTAGCAGACATTCTGCCAATATATTTTGAATAAATGAATGAATGAATGAGCTTGGGAGGTACCCACTAACTATTTGTTGGGTAACTAATTAGTGGATGGGTTAGGGTAATGAAAATTTTAAGAATTTAAAACATAAGCACGATGCCTCAAAATACACAGATAAAAGAGCCAAAGACATTGAGAATCTCCAAACATTTCACCCAGAAGAGCCATAACTTTCCAGGCCAGGCCAAGAGGGAAAGACTCAAGTCTCTGGTCTGTGGACTTTGTCTTGCCAGTCTCCCGCAGGGCTGGCCTCGGCCCAGCAGAATGGACGCTATTTACTTTCTAGGAGGGACCTGATTCCTCTCTGCCCTGTTTGTTTTGTGGGCTGAAGACTGTGGAATGAGCCACATAGGAGCCAGCTCCTCTGAAATACCTGTGGCAACCGCCCTGAAGAGGTCACCAATTGGGCAGGAAAGCCAGGCTCTGGTGTAGGTCTGGCCGGGGCTTGGGAGCCAGCATCTCTGCTTGTTAGCTGTGTGACTTGGGACAAGCTACTCATCCTCTCTGAACCTCTGTGTAAAATGGTGGCAATAGAATCTACTTTTCAAGGTCATAAATAATAGACACCAAGTAAAAAGCAGCAGAAACTTATTACTTATGTCATGAATATTATTTTTCATAAGGTCCTTAAGAGAAGGGACTATACCGTATTCAACCTTGTGTCCCCAGGACCTACTGCAGTGTCATAATTTCAAGGACATCAGGAAAAATCCCAGAGCCTTTTCCACTCATTTCCTGATGCAGTCAATTTGATTAAATGGACAAGTACTTCCATTAAGCTTTAAGCCTCGTCCTCACTGAAAATGCAATGCCCTTTATTCCCATGCAAGGCTAACTCCCTACCATTGTTAATGCCTTGGTGTGACTGAGTTTCCATATTTTTCCAGCATAAGAACAGGTTTTACCTGAGAACAAGGAGGGGAATGAGGTAGGCACAAGGCCACAGGACACTGCCATAGATGGCAGCAAAGGAGACCCCCAAGGAGACAAGAGGGGTGAAGACTGGCCAGAAACTATGGTCCCATTTTGGCTTAGGAATGGTCCAGAAAGCTAGCCTTGAATTGGTTGTTATCAAGATTAGGCAGCAGGAGAAGTCTCCAGGGGACCACCCCAGACCTGTCCACTTGGAAGCCATCAATCCAATCTGATTCAATAAATGCCAAGTGTCTACCCAATGCTGGGCCCAGCCTCCACTGGTGTGGTTTACACTCTCACTTGAGGCTTTGCTCTTTTGGAGAAGGAATTATTCCGTTCTAAGGGCAGAAAGCCAGACAGCCTGGTTTACATCCGTTTCTTCCTGATGCCATACCTCCCACGCTCAAGGCCAGCCAGCCTCCGCGATATGCAATCGGTGCGGCCATACAGGGCCCCACGCTCTGAAGGACACTTGGTTTAAGCTGTGTTGTCACCATCTTGAAATTCTTAATAAGTTCTTAGCAATGGCTTTGCATTTTCACTCTCCAATGGGCCTTGCAAATTCCACAACCCATCTTCTCCACACTTTACATACTCTCTCTGCATCTCCATAAGCTCATTTGTAAAACCGGGGTGACTGTACCTACTGGTTTGATGGTGGCGGGGCTCAATGAGACAGTGTATGTAAAGCCTCCATCATGGTATCTGTGACACTCACTCCTATTTTCAAAATCTCACTTGATCATCCCCATGACCGTGTGAGGTCAGCCCAGCAAACTACGTCGTGCCTATTTGACTCATGGCCACTATCTGAGCTTGCATCCTCATGAGGACCCCTTCCCTGGCCCCGCAGGTGCTCACCCAGCCCTGTTTGGTCTGGATGGCCAGGGGCCCTGGGGGGTTGCCCTGGGCCCACACCTGTAATCAGCAGGAACTGCAGAGCTAGCGGGCAGCCTACTTCCCCCAACTCCTGCAGAGACTGAACCACATTCTCAGCCAAAAAGGGCCCCTCTATGGGCCCTGGGCCCCAGACTAGCAGTCAGCACCCACCCCAGCCTCACCTTGCGCGCTCTTGTTGGCTAGGATTAACCCCTTCTCTGCTTTGTTCTTCTTCTTCCTCAGCTTCAGCCCAAACATCCCCTTTCTGAAAAGAGAAGAAAAATTAAACAAGGCAGTAATAGAAAAGTCAAGTCATTTAGACGCGTTAGGAGAAAGTAAACACACAAACATGCTGAGCTCTCCTGGAAGCCGACCCGCCTCCTCATGCACCCAGGATGGGGGCAAAAGACAAGTGTCAGGGAGACCCAGTGAGTTCTCCAGTTAGCTCTACTTTCACAGAAACCGCAAAACCCCACCTGAATAGAAACCATGAGGTCTGCCTGGAAATTGGGCAAACTGTAGATACTAACACCACTAGCTGCTAGTTCTCCATCTCTCCTGGCTCATCCATGCCAGGCACTGTGCTAGGCACAAAAAAGGAATGACATCATTTAATCATCACAGCAACCCTCTCCTGCCCATCTTACAGATGAGGAGCCAAGGCCTCATCAGAGAGGCTGGGCAATGTTTCTAAGGTCACACAGCCCTGAACATCAGAGCTATCACTGGAACCAGGTTGGTCTGACCTCAGAGCCTGGGCTATAACCACTGGGCAGCCTGAGCCTGGTCACAACACTCTCACCAGACGTAGGATCTCGGACCATTTCCAAGGTCAAGAGGTCCTGGGGCTTACAGAGGTCATGACACGAGTGCATGGCTCAGCTGATACATGGAACATGCCCCAAATGTCAGCTACTATTGTAATTGTTATTGTTAGCTATGAGTAGGAAGCCATTTCTGAGTCTCACTGTCATCACAGGAAAGCGCCCCAGTCCACCGTCTCTAACTGACAAGAGTGCTCATGACATCTGCCAGCTCCCAAGAGAACCCCTTCCCAGAGCTGGGGGACCATGGCACACGTGGCTCTGGGTGGAAGGATGGATGAAGACAGTTCAGGGGAAAGTCCTGGCCTAGAGTCAAGAGGGCTGCAGTGCGGCCCCTCCAAAGGACATGTGCCTTTGGAGAAGGGAGGGAGGGTAGCAAAGGCTCAAATCCTATTCAGTGAACATCTGTAGAATGCAAAAAGTAGTGGAACAATCACCATATTCCATTTTAGCATTTGTGATATGTGGAGTGCCATGGTTAGGATCAGGGACTCTGCAGTCAGATCGCCCCTAGGCTCTAATCCCAGCACTATCTTTGTAACTTTGAACAGGTCACTTAATCTCTCTAAACTTCAGGATCCTCATGTGTGAAATGAGGTAATATATGTAAAGCATTGGGCATAGTACCTGGAACACGCCAGTTGTTCAATAAACCTTAACTATTCTTAAAGGATTAAGGGATAGGATTAGAATCAACAAACAAAAGGTACTAGGAAACAGATGTCCATCTGATTCATTCACTTATTTATTTATTCTGTCCATGTCCTGCTTTGATTTACATGAGGAATTAAGGAGCCCCCACTGTCTGAACAATGGGATGGACTGCTTTGGGAGGGAGTGAGGTCCCTGTTCCTGGAGGTGTGCAAGGCCTGAGGACCACTGCCAAAGGATGTTGTAGAGAGGACAGGCACCAGAAGGAGGGACTGGTCTAGGGGACTTCAGGGGTCCCTTTAGACCCTGAGATACAGTAGAATAGAAAGAATGGGCTCTGGAAACACCCAAACATGGATGGGGTTCCCAACTCCTTGGGCAATCACAATACCTCTCTGAGCCTCAGTTTCCTCCTATGTATAATGGAAATAATAATAAAATACCCACTTCACAGGACTGTGAGAATGAAATGGGGTAAAGTGAGCAAAGCCCCTAGGACGGTGTCTGGGATATGGAAAGTGCTAACTAAGTGCCCTTTTGGGAGGTGGCATTTTCCCCTTTGATGTGCCTTCATCTTCTGATAAGACCATCAGCCTAGGTCTCCCAGAAACCTCTGGGGAATATACACCAGGGGGACGCCCCTTTTCTGAAATTTCCAAGAGACAATTTCCAATAAGAGTTCTTACTGTTCTGTTTTTAAAGGGTTGTTACCAGGTGGAGGACCCAAAGCTGGCACCTTCTAAACCCTGAATCAGCATTTGTGGTCCCCCAGGGCTCACTGCCATGATCAGTTCACAGGGGCAGAATCTGATGTTCCCGGGAACTTGGCCAAGGGGTTGTGCAGACTGCTTGAAAAGGCTGAGTAACTTCCATCCACAAATAGGAAGTTGCTACTAATAAATGACAGTATCTACCGAGAGAGGCATAACGGTCCTTAGGGAGCTGACATCCTCGTCATGGCTGGCCACAGCACTCGGAACTGTCCTAAAGTGAAGCTGGTGACTGAGGCATTGGGCACTACTGAAGATGCTGTCCTGGGGAGGGGATGGGAGAGAGATGCCCCACCTCTTAGAGACAGGCACCCCTGACCTCTGCAACCAAGAGCTCTGGCCCTGCTGCCCTTAAGAGTCACCTTAAAAAGTTCTCAAAAATACTGAGGTTTCCAACCACCTTCAGAAATTCTTCATTGAGCTAGGGCAGACCCAGTGCCGAGAAGCCCTGGTCTCGGCACAGCTTAGACACGCCTAACAGAGTGAGCCAAAGAAACCGCTCGAGAATGCCCAGAGGATTTACAATCAGCTCAGGCCTCTTGGGTGGGTTGATGTTAGTTTTACAAACACACAGCGTTGTTTGCCTGAAACCCTGAGTCAGTCATCAAAGGCACACCCAATGTGACTCCCAGCATGAAAAGGCTTCTTGATGAAAATTGATTTCTCCTCCATAGCCTGCGACATCCAGCAGTAGGGAGAGGAATAGCTCACCAGCCGAGAATAATCAAGCCACCGGCAGAGTGGGCAGTAGAAAATGAATCCGTGACTCAGTTCAGGGGCTGCTTGAGTCCACCTGCTAGCTCTAGATTTGGGAGCTGGATACTTAAGTGAGAGGAGCATATTTCTTCATATGTGACACAAGGACATTTCTTATCCAGTTCACAAGGTGATGTTAAAATTGAAAACAATGCTTATGAAATGTAAAACATACTACAAATTATTATAATACAATATTGATAACAAGAAAACGTGAGTTTAAAAATTTTTACACCTGTATAAATCACTCCCTGTGGGCCAGAAACATCATTCTATACACATCATCTCTGGGATCTCCACAACATACCACAGGAAGATGTTATTATTTTCCTTTCCTACAAATGAGAGGCTTTAAGGGGTTTCCAGCCAATACATTGGGATCAACCATCAAATCAAGAAGACTTACCTGATGAGTAGTCTCCAAGGCAGCTGCCGTCACTACTGCCTCCCCCACTCTGGTTTGTAGGGAATTCCAGCATGGGAACTCACCTACTTCACAAAAAGGATGGGGCTTTCTGGCTTAGGATCTATTGAATATCCTCCCAGGGTCACCCCAAGATAAGTCAAGAAACACACAGGAACCCCCATACCAACCTGGTCTCCTCAGGGTGAAAGCTACTGCGACTCCGATATCTGTATCCAAACAATAAGAGTATTAAACAAGGCACGTGTTAGACTTGCTTTAGCACATGTTCAGGTGGCATCGCTCTGGGTTGAACCCTGAGGCAGCCAGACTGGCCCGTAGAGAGAAGAGCTGGACTGCTGCAGTGTGGGTCTCATTTACATCACCTTCTAGCTAGGTCACTGGGACTGGCCACGGGACTTCTCTGGGCTGCAGGCTCCTCTTTTCTTCCAGAAGTGGCCATAAAGTTAACTCTGCTTTCCTCACTGGGATGTTATACAGGCAACGTCGTTGAGCTCTCATGCTGAACTGTTAAAAGCTCTACAAATAGCTAATTTAAAATTCTGTCCATGGTTCAGCAGAGCAGGATTAGGAAATTGCTGCAGCCAGAGGTGCCATGTGGTGTCCCACTTGTGTCACCAGATTCCCCTTTTGAAATCACCTTCTCTACCTTCATTGCAGAATAGAAGCAGCTCAGGCCAAACGGAAAAACACTGAGTTAATTGTTTCAGTGATGTGACCAGTACTAGCCAACGCTGCTCTCTTCTTCACATAAGAGGACACAGGATGCAAATGCACTGTGTCCCTCACCATTCAAACCCAAAGCCATCACACCCAGCATTAAAAAAATTAATAAACAAAAACAAAAACCTTTAGCTGAGTTGTAAATTGATTTATATGAAAACTCTTACAAATGTAAAAAACTGTATGTACTTATATATTTAATAAAATTTTTTTCATCAAAAGAATGAATTTGTGTATAATTAGGTCTATCTTAAAGAAAAAAATACTCACAAGATTTTACCATCATGCTGATGTTATCCAAAGAGCCTTGGGTAAATTTCCAGTTGCCTGCTGAGAAATACCTTCTCAGGAATATCCTACCTATGTACTCACTGCTAAGACTGGGATATATTCATTAAGAGCAAACCACTAAATACAGAAACAGTTGTAATGTGGATTTTCATAGAATATTTTTAAGATATAAACTCATGTGACACCCTGCCTTGTTAAGCCTCTGAAACTTTTCTCTTTCCCCATGATCTTCTTATCAAAACTCACCTATTCAATGTTCTGTTTCTTTAAGACAATGATGCTCAACTTTGACTACACATCAAATCCATATGCGGGGAGATTTCTAACATTGTCCCCCACACTGTGGCCAAAGCCCATCCTAGAAATCATCCTAGTCTGATTTCTTGGTCAGTGATGGAACCAAACAACCAAGGCACAATTGTTTTTTGAAGCTCCCCAGGTGATTCTAATGTGCAGCAGGGTTGCAAAACCCTGTGTTAAGTAATCAATGCCAATCAACTGTCCTCTCAAAGAGAAGATTTTTTTTTCTTTTTCTTTTCTTTTCTTTTTTTTTTTTTTTTTGAGACAGAGTCTAGTTATGTCACCCAGGCTAGAGTGCAGTAGCATCATCACAGCTCACTGCAACCTCAAACTCCTGGGCTCAAGCAATCTTCCTGCCACAGCCTCCTGAGTAGCTGGGACTACAGGCATGCACCACCATACCTGGCTAATTTTTCTATTTTTAGTAGAGATGGGGTCTTGTTCTTGCCCAGGATGGTCTCAAACTTGTGGCCTCGAGTGAACCTCCCAGAGTGCTAAGATTACAGGTATGAGTCACCACACCTGGGCAGATAAGGTTTATATTTTAAAAAGAAAGTTTAGAAAATAATTTCTTAACCAAAAGAAACAAGGAAATGTATTAAATTCAGAACCTGTGGCGGATACATTTAATATTTGGGAAGGCTGCATTTTATAATCCAACCCTCAATTCCCATCCCTACAATGGATGGCATTATTTATGCAAAGGACCTGTCCAGCCCTGGAGGAAGAGAATCGTCTGGTTCAAAAGAGGAAAATCAGTCCTCTGTTGAATCAAAAATGTCCCAGGCAAGGCTAACGGCCTGAACAGATTGGCCACTGGCTCTCAGTCTCACAGGAAGCAGCTCATTCTTACCTGCTGCGATTTGGAATCTCCCACCTCACTGTAATGGTAGATAGATATTTCTGTATCAGGCCATCATTTTATACATTCCAGCTGCCTGAGCCATCATAATGAGATTCAAATGTCACAACTCCAGTAATTGAGATGGTGATTGAGAACTTTAATATTTCACCTGCAGGAGTCAACTGAGTCCAGGAAACACACCCACAAGGATGCTAGTTAATTCCTCCCCCTGTGGCTTCTCTGAACCAAGGATGACTCAGGAATAACTCAGAGCCACTCTGTGCAAAGCCAGCCCAGGTTAAGCCAGCCTCTCAGAGCCCTTCAGAGAAATCTGCCAAGTGTCCCAGGGCAAGGTGGTAGGAGGGTGTGGCAGCAAGACTGCCCCAGGAAAACGGAGGCTTTCCCCTCGCTTGCTTTTCCCACCCTGTGGCACATCAACAGTGTCCACTATGGGTAGCATGCTCCAAGCATTGGGGTCACCAACCTCCATCTTCTCCTGCTCCTCCTCTACAGCCCAGTATCACCACATCACACATGACCCAGCTGGTTAAAGTGCAGGGAAAACAGAGGAACAGATATTGGCAGGTCATGTCAATGACACGGTGCAGTCAGGGCTGCTGGAGCCTTCCCTACCAAAAACCCTCCCTTGCTGGGCCCTTGCGAAAATGTTCATCTTTCCTATTCTATCCTCTTTGTATCCAGGCTAATCAGAGACCTGCTCTCTGCTCTCCTAAACAACAAGAAATCAACCGTCAAGCCAAAACTAGACTATAGGCAGCTTCTCAACCCTTGGAACAAGCAGGTCTCTCTCCCTTTGTCCCAGCATAAATGAGTCTTCAAACTCCCACCGTGTTTAGGTCTCATGCTTTTCTTTACTTCCCAAACTTCCCTCCTCCCATATATCTTTTGGTGGCATTATAAGAGTACAGCATCCACCTGTTCACATTCCTCTCTTGGGAGTGGTTAAGGTCTGAAGCTCCCATTGCCTGTGGTCTTCCTTCCTTTGAGTCTACTCGCCCACGGCACAGTTGTATTCTACTTTCTGCTCTCCTGCCCAAGTGGAAGGAAGCTATGGGGGCAGGGCTTCCCACAGCGGGGTGGGTGAGCCCATCTGATCCAGAGTAAAGTATCTGAAAACCAATCTAGACTCCAGTCCGAACAGCTTCCTCCAGTCTAGCTTCAGCAGCGCTAGAGGAGACACGCTGATCCTTATTTGATGCTGGGTGGTCTACTTCTCAATCAGTTTTGAACATATGGGGGAGGGGGAGGGTGTGTTTATAGTCTCAGGAACACCGACACACTGACTCATGACAGGTTTTGTTTCAAATGAGAATCATTAAACCTCATAATGGGTAAAGTTAGGATCTATGAAATTCCTTCTCAACCTCATTTTTTGGTGTGGTGGACATTGAAGACAGGAGAATGGGTGCTATGATAAATTAAATTAAATAATTACCTTTGCTACATGATTCTCAGAGCCTTTGATGGGCTAATGTGCACTGTAACTCTCCAAGAGGGTGATATAATATTCAGAGTTTTCCAAATGGATTTGACCACCACACCTTTATCACAAAATACCTACTAATATCTTCAGGGACCCCAGAGAAAGAGAATCCCGGCAACTGTTAGTGTTCTTTCCTCTTTTAAAACTTCCATGGGGTGTGCAGTGACTAAGTAACAACCACTGAAGAAACAGAGCACCAGGGACATCCCTCCCTTGTGTTCCCTGCTACTCATCCACATGGCTCCAGCTCTAGTTCAGACTTAACTGGTCTTTCTGCTTCCAGTCTCTCTCCCTCCTGCAATATATTTTCCACTCTATGGCCAACTTTGCGAACTAGAAGGAACAGAGAGTTTCCTTAGTCTGAAAAATAATATCTACAAAAACCGTGTATTTAATATCATATCGATAGTACACATTAAAAGTCTTCCCCTGAGATTAAAAAAACAAAATGAGACAAGGATGTTCATTATCACCCACTTTGTCCAACACTGCACTGGAGGCCCTCACCAGTTCAATAAAGTTTGACTAGTTGAATTACTAAGTGAATTTAGCCGAGTGTCTAGAAACTAGGTCAATATACAAAAATCAGGTGTACCTTTAAATGAAAAACAAAGAATCATAAAATTGTAAATAATAGATATTATAATAGCATTAAAAAATTCAAAAACTTAGGACTAAATCTAAGAAATATGAGCAAGACCTATACACTGAAAATTCCAAAATGAAATAAATGAGGGATATTCCATGCTCATGGCTGGGAAAGTGCAATATCAGAAAGAC
>CAUYRT010099460.1:0-29667 GCA_963574885.1 Lepilemur ruficaudatus | reverse complement strand
ATTTACCGAGGTGTACACTTAATCACATGAATCAGTTTTTGAGGAATTCCTTTCCCCTATTGAGACCCCTAATTCCGCTCCCCCACTACTTTTCAAGCATATCCCACCCCTCCACAGTGACCCCCCACGTCGCTCAGCCTTAAAGCTTTTAGCACAGATAGTATCTGGCCTGCCTGACCAATGGGTTCAGATGAAAATGTATAGCAATAGACTGGTAACAGTCCAGTCTAAAAGGCAGCTGGATTTTATTTGTTTCGCTTTTGCTTTTTTTCCTTTTTTTTTTTTTTTTTTTTTTGTCTTTCTAGGGCAACTGGATTTTAAATCATGTTATTAAGGATGAAACAAGTAAAAAAATGTTTTTCACATGTCTGAGCCCTTTACATATAAAAAGCCTCATGTGCCTCTCATAGGTGGAAGACAGAAAATTTAAGTTTACTTATAACTTGAAAAGCAGAAAAACAGGTTTGGGGAGAGAGAGAGAGAGAAAGAGAGAGAAAGAGAGGAAAAAGCTTGACTAGTCAGCAAAAGGTAGTTTTATTATGTATATGAGGTCTTGAGTAACAGTTTCCAGAGAATATACGGCAAATGTTTCTTTTCAGACCTTCAAAGGTGGAGACTCTTAGTTAAAAAAAATTTTTTTTTAGATCAGGAAAAGATAATCCTGGCTGCATATATTTTTTTGGTCATAAAAGACAGTTTTTCAGCAGTCATTTTAAAATACGTTAAAGAAATATATCTTAGGCCAAAACATTTCTAATTTCCTTAGTCCATTTTGAAGCTAAAAGTTTTATATATTGGCTGGGCCTGGTGGCTCACGCCTGTAATCCTAGCACTCTGGGAGGCCAAAGTGGGAGGATTGCTTGAGGTCAGGAGTTCAAGACCAGCATGAGCTAGAGCAAGACTCCATATCTATTAAAAATAGAAAAATTACCTGAGTGTTGTGGCGCCCCTCTGTAGTCCCAGCTACTTGAGAGGCTGAGATAGAAGAATTGCTTGAGGCCGGACGTGGTGGCTCACTCCTGTAATCCTAGCACTCTGGGAGGCCAAGGTGGGTGGATCGCTCAAGGTCAGGAGTTCAAAACCAGCCTGAGCAACAGCGAGACCCCCGTCTCTACTAAAAATAGGAAGAAATTAATTGGCCAACTAAAAATATATAGAAAAAATTAGCTGGGCATGGTGGTGCATGCCTGTAGTCCCAGCTACTCAGGAGGCTGAGGCAGGAGGATGCTTGAGCCCAGGAGTTTGAGGTTGCTGTGAGCTAGGCTGACGCCACGGCACTCTAGCCCTGGCAACAGAGTGAGACTCCGTCTCAAAAAAAGAAACAAAACAGAAAAAAAGAAAAAATGTCCCAGCTACTAGGGAGGCTGAGGCAGAAGGATTGCTTGAGCCCAGGAGTTTGAGGTTGCTGTGAGCTAGGCTGACGCCATGGCACTCGAGCCCGGGCGACAGAGTGAGACTCTATCTCAAAAAAAAAAAAAAAAAAAGAAAAGAAAAAGAAAAAAAAGAACTCTTATTGCCCTCAGATGTTATCATTTCCATTTTCAGCCCTTGCCCAGCATGTCCCTCCCACTTCACAGTTCGTTTTCTAGGTTCATCGCTAAGTGGGTTTCCCCAAGTAGGAAACTCCTAGAAAGACAGCAGACACAGCTCTAGTTTCCACACTCTACCTAGAACATGGGTTTGTTCATAATAGCTGCACTGTAATGTTTGTTAAGTAATTATTAACAATGAAAAGACTTGACTAATTGTGCAAAGCCAGCTAGAGAGACTTGATTTGGGCAAACAAACTGGGTACACAGGCTTGTCTCATCTGGAACTAGAAAACACTATGACTAATCCAATTTTTAATTTGGCTACTCAAATGAAATCAAATATGGTAACAGACATCTAACACCTTGGGTTTTGCTTGGGTTGGTTTAGCCACTTTTTTTTTCTTTTTTGGCATAAAGCCAGGAAAAACAGGAATTTAAACTGAGACTAGAGCTTTGAAACCACCGAAGCTATAGTTGGATGCATTTTTGTTGGTGAAGAGGGCAGGATTGAGACACGAGTTTACTATTATAAAAGTTTTAATTGTGTTTGGGTTTGAAAACAAATCTTTCCCATCCAAGTTGGGCCTTCTTCTGAATTTGCTGAACTAATATTTTACAGTCTGGCTTGAGGGAAAATCATCTTTCTACCAGAAATCCCCTCCCCCACACGTCTCATTAAAAAAATGAACCTGGAGGTTTTCTTGGATGTCTTTAACTGTAAACTTCCGGGGTGGCCGTGAATACATTTCGTTTGACACTTCTGGGAGGTTGTTTCTCCTGGAGTGTTACCTCGCTCGGTAATTCCTCCCGGTAATGAATGTGCACATGTCAATTTCTTGCTGCAGCTCATGCCTCCATTGTCTTTGGCTGACAGTGGCGGCTGCCATCTCCACCTCCCATGGCCCCTGGTCCTGCTGGTTCAGCAGCCACAGGACGACTTTTTCTTGCCCACTGCGATGAACCGCAAGGTGAAAATGTTGGAGAAAAGAAACAGCATTTAGCCCAAGTACGAATTAAGCCTCAGCTTCATCAGAGGCGTGGTGTGCCGAGGGCTGGGTAACTGGAGTGGAAATTGCCATAAAATGCTCATATGATGTTCGCTGACATTCAAGTGCTCTCTCCACGGTGTCTTCATTTGAGGGGGAGAAGTCTTTTTGCAGGGATGCTGTTTCTTTTTCTCCTTTACCTAGAGTACTGACTTGTCCCAGTTTGTCTATGACTGTCCCAATTTTAAAAGTCCTGTGTCTCAGGAAATTCTCAGTCTCTGACAAATGGGAACATGTGTTTGCTTCTGTGTTTGCTTTTTCTCACCGCAGTTTAACCAGCTTAACCAGGCCAGCTACGGTGGGCTTGGAGACCGAGGCTGACACTCCACAGCACAGACTGCCAAGGGCTCCACCATGGGCGTTGCAAGGAGCAAGGGGCAGCCAAGCTGTGTAGAGTCCTAGGACCCCCAGGCGTGGGGCGCCTGGAAAGAACATTGTCTTGGTGTCAGAACACATGGATTTGAGCTCTGGAAACCCCATTAAGTGACCTGGAGTGAGTCACCCAGAGATGGCAAAAGAGGAGAAATCTCTGCTTTCCGTTGGGGATGCTGTCACCTTGCAGGAAACAATGAGTGTGAAGGTGGCAGGTCCCACACCAATGCTGGGCCCGACATTCGCTGACCTGTGTCTTTACTTGTCTCAGGCTCCGGGTTCCTTCTGAATAGTAACAAGTATCAAGTCTTGGAGGCACAGCTGTGACACTAGCTTTGTTCTTCTAGTCTAGCCTTTGGGAATCTCCTTCAATCTTCAGGTCTTTGCAAGGACTCAAAAGGAGCAGTTTTCAAATTATTAAAACAATCCCAGGGTGTGAGGGGAGGGCCTCCCTGAAGCTCTCTGGACATAACTTGTCTCAGGAGAAGGCAGAGGAGCACAGGGAATGAAATCCTCCCCAAGACTCTGTGGATAGCTGGCCGGCCCCATTTCATCAGGGAAAGCTGCAAGTTCAGGTGCCTCAACATGGGGTTGGGCCTTGTTCCTCTGGTTTGAAGATCCTGTGAAAATATTGCCATTAACACATTTCACTAGGTTAAGTGCTCCCGGTGGTAGATTTTTCCTTGCTATTGGCGGTATCAGACCATTTTGGCCACTGTTGTTGGGGATGGGTGGATGCCATTCCTCAGAATTTGAAGATGTGTTCCTTCATAGAAGGAGCAGGATGGAAAGTCAAGTAGACCTTTCAAGGACCTTTAAAAGAGGTGTTTACATATTATTTTGCTTTTGAGGGGGAACCCTGCAGTTAACTCCCAGCCAACAACAGCTTTTATAGGCTGAAAATCCTTATTTGAGGGATTCCAAGCACCCAGCTGAAGCCAATCCCCAGTCCCCAGCCCCCCCGAAGGGGAGCGAGTCTGTCATGTTAATGGAATGTGCATATTATGAAGGAAAGGGTGAGAGGGCCCCCAGCTTGGGAATGAGAGTTTGTTGTAGGTATTCTTCACTTTGCAGACGGACGCCTTATGTGGGTGGCAGAGGAGGCCCCAGGGGTGTCAACCTCATAAAGCCGTCCTGGTGGAGAACTGCTGTTGTTTTGAGGGGTGCTCTCCACTCTGCTCCCCACCTGCGTGTAAAATGATGCCCTGCACGTGACCACAGAATGCCTGATGAGGTAGAAATGCAATTCTGTTTTGATTTCTTTGAATTAAAAATGGCCAACTTTATGAACGCCCAGCTCCCCAAACTCTCCCGAGCCATGGAATATTTCCCCTTGGGAAATGTGTTAAATAAAACTCTGGCGATTTCAGGCAGCCCTTCTAGAGATGCAGAGGACGTGCGTGGATGAGATTAGGGAAGGTGGGAGAAGAGCTGGAGGACGGTGGCTCTGAGCATCACTTCGGAAGGGGCTGAGGGGCGGCCTGAGTGTAAGTGAGCATGTGCGCGGCTTGTTTAGGGCACAAATGCGTCCTGGAGGCGGTGGGTGGAGCCTAAGGCTCATCTCCAGGCAATGGGGAAGGGTGTCTGAGAGGGACAGGGACATGATGAGGTCCCTTGTGACTTTGGGAGAATTTGCCAAGTTGTCCCGGACAGTGGTCACCAGCCTGGGTAACAAGTACCCTCTGTGCCTGCTTTCCAAGGGTGTGGCTCGAGCACACCTGGACGCGGTGTGGAGAGCACCTCGAGGGGTCTGAGGCTCAGCGGCTCGGCCACCACTTAGAGTTTCTTCCCCCTCAAGCCTCGGCCACTCCGGTGCTTTCTGCCTTCCCTCTGCCCATCTCCCTGTTCTCCTAGGTCTGAAGCCCACCTGTCTTCCAGGGACCAGCTCAAGCGCACCTCCTCCTTCACAAACCTTCTCACTCTGCTCTGCAGAATGCTCGCTCTCTTGCCTCTAACCTCACCCACTGCTTTTTCTACACCCTTTTGTGTTTGAAAAATGTAAATAACTCCCTCACTTCCTACCACAGTCATTATGAAAAGATCAGTCAAAAAATAAGTAAATAAGAAAGAAAAATATCTCTCATAACCCACCCTTCAGATAGCCACTATTGAAATTTTGGTGTATTTC
Organism: Lepilemur ruficaudatus; assembly: GCA_963574885.1. Classification (NCBI taxonomy): domain Eukaryota; kingdom Metazoa; phylum Chordata; class Mammalia; order Primates; family Lepilemuridae; genus Lepilemur; species Lepilemur ruficaudatus. The sequence goes on along the minus strand of CAUYRT010099460.1, from coordinate 24,589 downwards.
TTTCTGTATTTTTCCATATACACAATGCATATGAATATGCCTATTTGTTTTATATCTTTGTAAGGTCATTAGTTACTTTATACGTATTATAATTTCTTATCTCTTACTAGGTGTAAGAGGCTCTTTCATCTTTGAGTATTCTGCATTTTCTAGAATGGGCTTTACACATAGTAGGCAGGCAGCAAGTGATGCAGGAATGTTTTCCTGTGTCCCTCTGTAAAATGAGGGCTTTGAATTGTGTTATGTCCGAGGTCCTTTCCAGTTCCAATCATTTGAAGACTTCAGATGATTACATCTCTAACATGTGTAAAAGAGAGAACTTTCCTACAGATGTGATAACTTGGCATATCCTTTTTAGCACTAACATTGTAATGTCCCCAAATTAAAATGAGATCAGAAAATGTGATGCACTCAGGCTACGTCCGTATGAAACTTAAGGGTCACTGGGTTTAAAGTGGACTAATGTCCTTTTTTTGTCTTATCCAAAGTGGGCCAATTTGGGAATATCAGTTGACACTTAGAATCTGCGAAAACCCAGTTGTTTTGAATGTTGTGAGTTTCTCATTTCTTCTGACGTGCCGTGCTACCCACAGTCTATAAGGCACCTTTGCTTGAACTGGAAAAGGGCTTGCTCCCCACAGCAGGCAGATGCAGCTCCAGCAGGCTATGCACGGCTTGGCGAACAGACCACAGCTGAATTTTAGCTCCTTTCTTGTACCCAGGGAAGGGCACCCCCGGGGCAGGACACAATCTGTACAATTAATTATATTGTCCGCTCTTGTGCAGAGTACCTAGAAAAACTGAAAATGCCACTTAAATGCTTCATATTTATGTTCAAGATTCTTCTTCAAGCAAATAAGGAAGAAAGGCGTTATCAGTATCAGAAGGGGCAGCCTGTGTGAGCCGGCACAACAGCGCAGTTCCGAGCTAGGATGCAGATACTCCCCAGGCTCTGTGCTTTCCTCTGTCTGGAAGCTGCCCTGTCCCCTTCCATCACCCATTTTTCATGGCTCAGCCCGAAGGCTCTCTCTCCTGTGAAGCCTTCCATGACCCGCCTTGCTGGAATTCGTCAAAGCCTCTGTGTGCCTCCATAGTGCCTCCTGGACCCTCTCTTGTTCCCCATCTCAGGTTTTCCCTCAGTGTTTGGTGATTAGTTCACATACTAGCCATGTGACCTTCTGAGCTGCCATTTCATCATCCCTGAAATAGAGATGATAAAATAGATCTTCCAGACTCCTCAATAAATACTATGATTACTGTAATTATAATATAGAGCTTTTACTATGTATGAAACTCCTAGGGAAGAGACACTGTCAAAGTTGATCTCTGGATCCACTATAGTACCATGATGCTGAATACAGAGTGTTTGGTGCTCACAGAATGTATTTGAAACAATTCGAAGAAAAGTTTTAAAGGGTAGGTGGTACCATCTCTTTAGAATAATTTTTACACTTACATTCTCTTTACCTGCTCTCTGAATCCATTGTATCTGGTGTATTCTTATTCCTTCTTCCCTTAGTCTTTTGTATTTCTGGAGCTCTGCATAATTTCCAAGGCTTCATAATAACCTAATAGGGTAGGTATTATTATCCCCACTTTACAGATAAAGAGAAACCAAGACTTAAACATGTGCACCCACAAAGTGGTAGAAGCAGGACTTGAACTTTGCGTTCCTGTCTCACGGCTCAGTGTTCATACGCTAAACACTGCCTCACAGCACTAATGGAAAACTAACTTAAGTCTGCCAAGACCTTCCAAGTTTGAGTCATTTATCTATGTTGTTAAGGAGTCTGAATTTGAGGTGCTCTTGGACGAGTGACACACCCATTTCTTTTCCCGGGTGGAGCCTCGCCAGGAAAGAGAGAGATTCGAGGGGCAATGCTGGTCTTTTCCGGAGCCCTGATGCTTGAGCATAAGCAGCTTTCACCAGAAACAACCTCCAAGCAAAGTGCTATCACCTGCAACCCAATGTTATACTTTATAGTCAACGGAGTATTATTAAGGTCTTGGTGAACAGATTAAATTAAGCCATATTTTCCTTCCTACCCCAACTCCATTTCCTCTTCCTTTAAAAAAAATTTACAGAAAAAAATTGTTACCAGAGTCTGTCTTTAGGTATTTTAAAAAATATAGTGCATAGCCCCGAAATGCCCTCCATTCGCATAGGATTTCTCAAAAGTGAAAAGAGCTCGTCCTGTAGTTCCCTGTAACTTACGGATTGGGTCAGAACGGGGATTTGAAGATTGGGGGAAGACCAGGTTTTCAGGCACAAATGAAGCTTTGGAGAAGAGCATGTAAGCGTTTATGAAAAGAGGGAAAAGAAAGTGCCCCCACACTCTGCTGCAGTCAGTCCCCCACTCACCATGAGTTCCACACAGTTCCCCGAGGCTGGAGGCTGTGCTCTGCCCATCTCCTCGTTCCTGACTCGGTTCTCTGGTCTATTGCACGGAGCTGGCACACAGTTCATGCTCCCTTAGCCCGGCTTCCTGTCGTTTCCTTCAGTGGCCAAGTGCTCCAGGCCATTGCAGTGGCCTCTGTTTGGGGCTTCTTCCCCATCTTCTCCCTCTGGGTTGATCCTTGGCTCCTGTCAAGGCTCAGCTCTCAAATTTGTTTGCTCTTCTGCCCTCTGCTACTTCTCCAGGCAGAGCCGCTTCTCCCTGCACCTCGCGCTCACAGCATCCCCTCAAAGAGTATCTGTCACTACACAGTGGACTTTGGGTGCAGGGGATATGTCATATTGACCGGCACTTGCTGGATTGAAGGGAAATTTTGTTCCTTCCAGGTTTGGTCCAGGTTCCCTCTGCTGTGTGGCTCTGTGACATATTTTGGGGGTGCAATGGTTTTTACATCTGTAACTAGAAGATGGACCCTGGCTTCCATCCCCAAATGGAAGCCTAATGTCATGGTTTAAGATCACAGGCCCTCGATCACACTGCCTAGATCTGTATTCCAAATCCTCTGCTTCAGTGCTGTGCCTGTGACTTGCAGGTCACCATGGCCACATTGGTAAAATGGGGATAGGAAAGCATCGTGCTCTTTGGTTTAGTGCAAGCAGGTAATATAGTGGCAAGACTCATAGTAAGAATTTAATGAAGGTTAGTAATTATTTTTATAATCTTTAAAAACCTAGTTGGTGTGGTTAAGAAATCCCAGGAGAAGCCCCAGCAGGCACGGCCAGACCTTTAGGACCCAGCACCTGCTTCAAGGCCACACCTATTGTCGGTGCGATCTCCATTTGCCCCATGTCTTGGCAGAGTATGTGGCAAGGACATGTGTGCACGTGCAAGGAGGCACCGAGGCCCAGACAGAGGAGCCAGGGAGGAAACTGCTGCAAGGATGCACAAGCTTAGAGACTCTGGGCAAGGCCGGCCCAGAACCACGCAGAACACAAGTTGCAGGCGTGAGGGGTGCACGCAGCTCGCTCTTCCTCTCCTCTGAGCCGTGTGGGCATTTGAACCCGGGAGCCAGTGACCTCATCTGCAAAAGGCAGTGAAAATTCCAACCTCACAAGGTGGTGAGGAGGATTAACTGAAATAAAGGACAGCCAGGGTTATGTAAACTGTAAAGCGCCACACAAATCTAAGGGATTACTGTTACCCATTAGCTCATTCCATTTGCATAATCCCCCCCTGAGGTGGGTAGAGGTTATTCCCATTTTAGGGCCAGCCAGTGGCTCTCTGAGTCTGTCCTTTGTGCCCAAGGGCCTGGTCTGGTTGGAGGCAGGAGCAGGGCTCTCCGTGGAGCCCGTGGATGGGGAAGTCATTTGAGGGACCCCTGAGCGGCAGGGTGGGCCTTCCTTGGGGACCTCGCGCTGTGGGCAAGCCTCCACCCAGCCCTTTGGAGCTGGGGCAGCTCCGTCTGGGGACAGTGTCTCATCCCTCCCGCGCCACGGGGGCCAGGCCCTAATCGCTTTCTTTAGAGGCCTTTGTGCGGCCGGTTCTTTCATTCTGGGCCCAACACAATGCAGGGGTGAGCTGAGGTCAGATTTTCCACCTTCAGCTCTGGATTGTCTGTCTTTTGTCGGGTGGAGGACAGATTATGCCACCCGGCTTCCTGTCATCTCAGCACTGGGGGCTCCCCCACCCTGGCACCAGCCCGCGACGGGAGACTGGGAAATCCTCTTGGGAGGTGAAGAGGGAGAATCTGCCCTTCACCCCCAGCCACGCAGACACTGGTGGCGGCTGCTGTTGGATCTGGAATATTCTCTAGGTCTTTTGGTTACTGAAAAATGGCGTCTTGTGGGATTTGAACTCCGATGGCATCCTACAGGCCATTGAAATATCATAGGTTAAAAAACATTACCATCCCCAGTAAGCGACACTCAGCGGACACCCGGCTCCTTCACCTCCTCTGCAGCCCAGGTTACGCAGTGAGACAGCGTGAGGAACAGGTCCCAGTGGCAGAAGGGAGGTAGGAAGTGGAGAGTCTTTCTGAGAGGACACTGTGTCAAAGGCGAGGAACTGGGGTGGCGGGTGGAGCTGTATTCGACCCCTTAGGGCCACCATAACAAAGTACCACAAACGGGGGCGGGGAGAGGTCTTAAACTACAGAAATTCATTTCTGGAGGCTAGAAATCTGAAATCGAGGTGTTGGCAGGGCTGATCCCTTCTGAGGGCTGCAGGGGAGACTGTCCGCTGGCAAACCTTGGAGTTCCTTGGCATGTAGCTGTGTCACTGCCTTTGTCTTCACGGGGCCTCTCCATGTGTCTGTGCATCGGGCTGTCTTCTTACAAGGACACCCATCATGTTGGATTAGGGGCTCGCCGTACTCCAGTGTGACCTCATCTTAACTAATTACATCTGCAAAGACCCTATTTCCAAATACATTCACATTCTGGGTACTGAAGGCCGATGGGCCGGTGTGCAGCCTCAGGACCTGGGTCCCAGCTGAGAGAGGAAAAACCAACATCACAGAAGCTGGATGTGACGTTTTCAACTGCTTTAATGAATTCGTTTGATTCTTTTTTGGAGCTGTGAATCATGGCTCATACCACGCGACATTAAGTGGTGTGCATACCTTGAAATAGCGCGTGCTCTGTTTGACAGGAACGCTTTACCTTGACTCCTGGTGAACTTGGGGATGCTGGGAATGGGGTGCCTGGGGTCGGGGGGAGCAGAGTCAAAGGGCAGCTGAGTGCCTGGAACCAACAATCCACAACACGTCTTTGGATTCTTCCCACAAAGAAACCAGGTGCCTCTGTGCTGGGTTTGGCCTTTTTCAAGAGTTGTTAAATGAGGTCACACATTCATCTTGCAGAAACTGAAACATGAACTAATTTACCCAGAAACGTGCTTCACTGCAGCAGTCACCACATCCCCACCAGGAAGCAAAGGAAGGAGGATCTTGCGGCACCTGTACGGGGCTTTCCTCTTTGCAAACACCTTTCTAATATCGAATGCCTCCTGATCCTTACCATGCACTGGGTGGCAGCAGGAGGGCATTTTGTTCCCATTGCACAGGTGAGGAAACTGAGGTGCAGATAGGTCCTGTGACTTTCAGGAAGCAGGAGGCAGGCCCAAATTCACAGTGAGCCTCAACCCGCCCCCAGGCATCTTTCACCTGGGCTGCTGGAGTTTTCCTCAAGGAATCTGCCCCCACTCCCTACCTTTCTTCCACCTAATCTGGCCTCCCAGTTGTGACTGATCCTCAGGAACTCTGATCTGGGTGGGGATGGCCAAGGCGGGCTTTTCTAGATTAGGGTCAGCACGTAGCTTAGTAAGTGAATCACAGGCCCAGGAGTCCCCACTCGGCCTCCTCCCTGCTGTGTGGTCACGGGCAGGTCCATCGACCTCTCCATGTTTCTACAGGACATGATGAAAATTTTGGGCTGTATTTGTGGAGTCAGTGTTTCATATCGATCTCCCCTTAGCTGGATGGCAAAAATGTCTGTGACTGTCCTCTTCCTGTAGTCGGCTGTTTCGTCTGCCTCTGTTGTACACTGTGGTTATCTTCACCAACGATCTCAGCTACTCCTTCTGCACAACGGCTGCGGCTTCTCCATCAGCACTGGCTGCTTCACCTCATGCTTTCTTGTTATGGAGATGGCTTCTTTCCTTAAACCTCAGGAACCTACCTCTGCTAGCTTCAAACTCCCCTCCTGCCTCTTCCTCGCCTCTCTCAGCATTCACAGAATTGAAGAGAGTTAGTAATCCTTGCTCTGATTTAGGCTTTGGCTTAAGGGAATGTTGTGCTTGGTTTGATCTTTTATCCAGACTACTGAAACTTTCTCCATATCAGCAATAAGGCTGTTTCACTCCTTATCATTTGTGTGTTCACTGGAGTAGCACTTTTAATTTCCTTCTAGAACTTTTCCTTTGCATTGCCGACATTTGGTATAGGAGGCCTAGCTCTCTGCCTGTCTCAGCTTTCGACATGCCTTCCCCAACTAAGCTTAATCATTTCTAGCTTTTGATTTAAAATAAGAAACATGAGACTCTTGTTTTCGCTTGTACACGTGAGGCCATTGTAGGATTATGAATGGACCTAATTTTAATATTGGTGTGTCTCAGGGACTATGGAGGCCTGAGCAGAGGGAGAGAGACAGGAGAACTGCGGGTCAGTGGAGCAGTCAGAACATACACAGTGTGTATTGACTAAGGTTGCCATCTTACTTGGGCATGGTTTGTGGCACCCCAAAACAATTAGCAATAATAATATCAAAGATCACTGACCACAGATCACCATAACAGACGTAGCAGTAATGAAAAAGTTTGAGAATTACCAAAATGTGACACAGAGACATGAAGTGAGCACATGCTGTTGGAAAAATGACAACATGGGTTTGCTCGATGAAGGGTTGTCACAAACCTTCCCTGCAGTTTGTAAAAAATGTCAATACCTTCGAAGCACAACAAAGCAAAATGCAATAAAACGAGGTATTTCTACACAGGACAGAAAGGTGTCACTCACTGGCCTTGAAACTCTTTCCCTTCCCCCTGGTCTTGTCTTTCAATTTTCCCTCCTTCTTCCCCACGGAATGTTTCCAGGACCAGGCTGTCCACCCCACCCTCCACCCCCCGTTTCCTGGTCCTGTTCCCAGGTTACATCCAGCCCTTGCACACTTTTGCCCCGGCTGTCCTGACGTTTTTTCCCGCCTCTCTTTCATCTTCATCTGTCCAAGTTTAACGTCAAACTGCTTCCTTTAGTCCAAACGATTGTTTCTCGTGTCTATAACTCATTTGTGTCAATGAGTTATCTTGTCATAACTTGATATGTGTTTCAAGTTCACTTGTCATGTGTTTTTCCCTCCCTACTCTGGACTCCTGCAGGGGCGGGGATTCTGCATTAGCCATCTTTGGCTGCAGGGAATGTCACCCCCCAGAATCATCACGTGTGTGTCGTCCATGAGTTGCGAGCAGTTTGAAGAACTCCACATCATGACTCAACCAAAATGATTTTCCCTTTAAGTAACCGAGTAACCAATTAGGATTCATCAGACAAATATTTACAAGACAATTACTTTCAAATACATCATTGTGGATTATAATATCACCTGTGCCTAAATAAACACAGTAGAGGAATTGGAGGCTTTTAAGAGTTCACTTCAACTTAAAATGAGATTATAAATAATTCTAAAAGCCCTGCAACTTTATGACAGGGCACTGGAAGAGCTCTTGGGAATGAGGAAGGAAACGAAATAAAACCCAAGCCCGGGATGAAAGCGTAACCCAGACATCCTCCGTGACCCTTCCCCTGCACAATTAGAAACTGATACAGCAGGAAAGACACGCTCACTTATGGGCTTCCAGTTTCCTTTAAGGCTGTTTCTCTGCTAAGGAGAGGAGAGGAAATAGCACCCGTGTGTGCTGTGGGCCCCACTGTTGGGGGCTGGGAGGGCTCAGGGCCCACCAGGGTGAGGAGCGGGGAGGGAACTCCCCTACAGGGCCCCCAGTTACCCACTAGGTACACCCGATTGTGGACGGCAACCACTTCTGTATTGTCTATGGAAGCTGCTCAACTCCTGCGCTGGGCTAGGAGTCAGGATATGTGGGTCTTAACCCGAATTCTGTTATGAATTCAGCTTCTGAGGCCAAACAAGCTGCCCAGCCTCTCTGGGACTCACTCTCCTCGTAAGTTCCAGTTCTGGGGCATGTCTGTTCTCCAGGCACAGGACATGCAGAGATGAGGCCCATGTGATCTCTGTCCTGCAGGACTGGGAGTCCGGACTTGGAAGGTGGCGAGTGTGAGGGACAACGCCCCGGAGGAAGCAGCACTGGGCTGAGTGTTGACGGATAAGAAGGAGATAGTCAAGGGAAAAACAGTGTCAAAGGAACACATTCCAGAAGCAACAATAGTACAAAGGTTTGAAGACGTTAAACAACTCTGCTTGGAAGCTACAGGTTATATGAAGGCAGAGAATGATGAAAAAATGGGACTAATTTGGGTTCCAGGTTTTTAAAAAAAGGAATATTAGAATGTCCTGTAGATATCAATGCATTCTATGGAACAATGATAGGGTGGATATGAAAATACTTAAAAATTTATAAAATACCACGCAAATGTAATTGTGATGGCCAACACACACACACACACACAATTGTGATCTGGTTGTGTCAGCAGAGCATTGTTATTCTTTGAAACTCTTTTATTTGTGTACTAGTGTTGCTGGAGGGAGTGCTGAGATGCTTTTACCGAAAGCAGTCATGCCCACTGAAAGACTTGCTAACGGAGAGACACAAGGCACGGTCTGCCCTCCACTAGGGAAGAGCTCACCCTGCATTTTCCTGGGCGGTGTGGCAAAGAAAGGAGCATTGGGTCGGGAGCAATGAGACAGCCCCAGTCTCTGCTTTGCCAACCATGTGCTGCATAACCTAGACTGGTCACGTCCTAGCGCTGAGCCTCAGGTTGAACATCTTCAAAATATTGGGATGATACAATTTCTGAAGTTCCCCAGAAATATAGTTAAAACTTTAAAACTTTACAGTAGCCCTTTCTCGCTGCACCTGCTGCATTTGTGTCTCCCCAAGGCCCTGGAACCTCTCCTGTACCTGCCGCCAGCCAGGTTCACTGTCACACGCCAGCAGCAGAGTTAAACTGGGAGGGGCAGGGTGGAAGGGATATTCCTTCTGCGCCATTCACAGGGGATTCATCTGCGTTCTAGTTGTCGCTCTATCCACTAACTCTCTCTCTATCATCTTAGGTGATGCCAAAACTCCCCCAGAGACTCAGTTTCCACATTTGCCAGATGGAGATAATCATGAGACAAGGTTTCTCTCTGTCTCGATCTGCACCTTGAATCTTCCTGTCAGTATATCTGAAAATTTGACCTGGGCCCATTGTCTCTTTCCACCATTAAGTCACATCTCGTAGGATGTCTTAAATACTGGCAACGTTTCGCCCACTTTGGTCTGTCTTTGGTTGTTTTGAAAATAATATAACTTCCATGACTTCCCTTTTTGGTGTTCCTATACCCTTCCAGACGCTGGGCGAGGCAATATACAGGAAGGCCTGTGAGATTGTTCTGAATTTCGAGGAAACCAGGTTTCAAAGAAGTTCAATCACTTTCCCAAGGAGTATGTCTTGACTTGAAAGCCCGAGTTCTTTCCACTACTCCTTGCTGTTTCAACCAATCTGGAGAAAACCTGTGACTATTACACCGTGCTTCAGCCCCACATGGAGCAACTACAGGAGGTTCTACAGGAGGGCTTTGTTTGGTGCTATCAAGATGGGCCTGGAAGAGTTGTAAATGCATTTTATTTTTAATAAATCAAAACCTATTTTTAGTGCCCTAAGGAAGCATGCTATATAAAGGAAGCCTCCAGTAAATCCTTCTGTAAAGTAAGAACTGTTTTTCCTGTAAGTTTAACAGTATCTGTCTAATTTATCTGCTTTCTAGACTGAAACTTTTGCACACATTATTTTTTTCTCAGATGGAGTCCTGCAGGTATATGGCCAGCATTTGGTCCTGGTTCTTTGTACGATGATAGCAGGAAGGGTGATATGAACGATTTGAAGAAGTGTATTTTTTTTTTTTTTTTTTTTTAGATAGAATCTCATTCTGTTGCCCCGGCTATAGTGCCATGGCGTCAGCCTACCTCACAGCAACCTCAAACTCCTGGGCTTGAATGATCCTCCTGCCTCAGCCTCCCAAGTAGCTGGAACTACAGGTGCATGGCACCACACCTCACTAATTTTTTCTATTTTTAATAGAGATGGGGTCTCACTCTTGCTTAGTTTGGTCTTGAACTCTTGAGCTTGAGTGATTCTCCCACTTTGGCCTCCCAGAGTGCTAGGATTACAGGCATGAGTCACAGCACCCAGCCAGTACATATTAATAATATTGCAATTGTACAAACAAAGGTAAGTTTATTTTTAAAACAATTTCCAAAATTTAAACCTGATATTCAAGACTATTATGCTCTGGGAAAGCCTCTCTTTCTAGTCTTATTTTCTACCTTTCTTAACATACCTTGTGTTTCAGCTGCAGTGTGCCTTGGTCTTTCCCAAAAGGTCTTATCTCCCCTCCTCTCTGAGCCTATGCTCACTGGGATCCCTTCCCTTTGGATTCTCCCCATTCCAACATCAGCTCCTCAACCTAGCGTGTGTGTGTTTACACTCACACTCACACACACACACCCTGCCCTCATTCACACACGCTCCTAACACACAGCAGTGCCCAAACCTTACAAATCTGCAGTGTCTAATAGAGTAGACACTAGCCACATTTGGCTAGTTAAATTTAGTTAAAAGTAAATAAAATATCAAAAAATGAATGGATACACAAAATATGGTATGTATAGTAATAGATTATTATAAAGCCTTAAAGAGGAAGAAAATTCTGGTGTATGTTACAAGCAGATGAGCCTTGAAAACATTATACTAAGTAAAATAAGGCAGACACAAAAGGACAAATATTGTATGAGTCTCTCTATATGTGACCTACCTAGAATAGGCAAATTCTTATAAACACAGTAAGTAGAGTAGAGATTTCCAGGGGCAGGGGTAGGAGGAATGGGAAATTGTCATTTAATAGGTACAAAGTTTCAGTTTGGGATGATGAGAAAACTCTGGATATGGATAGTGGTGATGGTGGCACCACATTGTGAGTATACTTAATGCAGTGAATGGGACACTCAAAAATGGTTAAAGTGGTCCATTTTATGTTACATATATTTTACAAATTAAAAACATCAAAAAAATTTTTTTAGAAATTGAACAAAAGATAAAACTCAGCTCCTCAATCATACTAGCCACATTTCAAAGGTTCAACAGCCACGTGTGACTAGTGGCCACCGTACTGTTCAGAGCACACAGAGAACTTTTCCATCCTTGCGGAAGGTTCTATCGGACAGGGCTGTTCCAGATCCTTCTGGGCCTGCTTATGCTCTAAAACATTCCTTGAAGCTCCAATTAGCTGTAATGACTTGGAATTCTTGGAATTATCTGTTCTGACCTCTTTCAAGGCTTTATCATATTCTCCATTGTATTTCAGGCAAATATACGGTCAGCTGATTTCCCAACAAAATTGTGAGCCAATGAGAGGGCAGGGAGGAAGTTCCATATATCCATCCGGGTAGGCTCATCCCACCCCACCCTCCAGTGCTCCGCAAGCTGATGAGCGCTAACCAGACAGGTGTCTTTGTATGAATGGATGAGACAAGAAGACAAACAGCCCGACCACAAACCTTTCATGCTACCACGGTCCACTCTGGGAATGCAGTTCCATTTTACGTATTTCAGAAGCCATTTGAAGAAGACATATTTGTCTTCCGTGAATACATTCGCATCACAGCGCTTGGGCCATAAATTAGATGTCTTCTGTGAGCTCCCCTGGGAATGAAAGGAGTGCTCTCTGGGAACTTTTGTGAATTAGATAGAAATTTGTCCTGCGTATGTGTGAAGTCACTTCTCAGCTAACTATTGAAGGGTCCTGCCAAGCCTTTCTTCCAAAAACAAATGGCGAAGTCGCTTTGTTTTTTGTAACACAAACCCTTTTGCAACAAATAGAGTCCTTTTCTGGTCATTATCTTGTCATTAAAACCTCTGGCTTGATGTATTTCCCTATAAAATAAACCTGAGACCTTATTCAGAAGGAGGAAAAACGCAAACACGGGCTCTACCACGTCTGAAAGGGACCCTGTGTAAAAAGAGCTTTCTTTTGCCTCTTGAGTTGGATGATGAGATCTCGTGGCCAGACAACATTTTTTGACTGGTAAGAGCAGAAACGACCCTCTTGAGTTTCTGTTAATGAATGAGGACCTTTGTTTCCCACAGAAGAATTAAAAACCTATGGGCCTCCCCCATGCAAACAGGAATACGTTTCACAGTGATGTTGGGATTAAGTGCCTGGATCATGAAACAAGCCGGAACAATGGCTACTCACGTTTTAATCATTTACCTGGCGTTCCAGTGGAGACAGTTCCACCTAAAACTAGAAGATTAGGTGAAGAGTGCCTTTGCCCAAGTGCTCTTTCTCTGTGACTCTCTGCTCCTTTTTGTGTATTCCCAAAGTGGAAAGTAAAGGAATACTGCCCGTTTTCTTTCAGTCAAGTGTGAAGATAGCAGTGTAGACTCTGGGAGCTAGAAGGGGCTGCTTGCTCATGCTGGAGAGGGTGTGGACCGACCGCATCCATCATTCTGCAGGTGAGGGAGTGAGGCCGGGAGAAAGGTGACATGTCCAGTGTCACACACAGTAAGGAGCAAAGCTGAGAGGAGAATGGCCACTCCTTACTCCAGGCTAGCATTTTCCCTCCCGTAACAGCTGGCCAATTGTGACATTTCTCGAACTCAAAATGATCTTCCCGTTCTTTAAAGTGACGTGTGATATCCACGTTAAAAAGAAGCGCACTCAATGGCGAGGAATGGATGCAGCGAGGTGGAAGACGTAGGGCTGGACATTCTACCAGGCTGTCTTCAGTCTGCCGTCAGTCAGCTGGGTGACCTGGAACCAGACGCTCACTTGCCGCCTTGCCTTCACCTGTGCAATGGGGAGAACACTGTCAGTCTCATGGGCTTATTAGGATACAACAAGATAATAGAGGGAAAGTGCTGTAAAGAGTTCAAAGTGCTAAGTGAATGTGAAGTATAATTATCCACGTGGAAACTGCGGCTTTGCTCATTGTAAAATAGGGAAAAATGATGAAAAGTGTGAAGGTGCTTCTTGAAAGAAGAATTCAATTTACAGTCAGAGTGCTTTCTTGGAGACAAAACTGGTCTGGAGATATTACAGCGCTTGTCCAAGGTTAGGTTGAGACTGGAGTTGAGAGGTTGGCAAAAGAAATGGCCATGACAATGACTGCGGTCAAATGTGACCGTCGGGAATGGGGTGAGCAAGAGGGGGGCTGCTGGACATGGTGCAGGGAGACGTCTATTGAATCCCCATTCCACCAGGCACTGGCTGTGCCCCTGTGGCCAGGCCACTTAATCTCTCTGTGCCTTGGTTTATCCTTTGTAAAATGGGCCCACTGATACCACACAGGGGCAGATTGGCGTCATCTCTGTGCAAGCCCTTTGCTAGCTGGGGAGCAGGACTTTGAGGTGGCCTGGGTTGGGGGACATGAAAAATAATGTTTTGAGAAGGAGCAATAGGGAGGGGGTGTGGAGGAGGGGAGAGGGAGAGAATCCAAAGCCTCATGACTATTGCTTTCCCCCATGGTTGCTCTTTAAGACACAAGGCAAGGTCCTGAGGTTACCCTCAGAGCTGCAGATGGCTGTGTGGGGAGGTGAGCTTCCCTGCCAGGGGTGTGAGGGAACGTGGAAGCTGGCCCAGGCGCCCTGGGGAGAAGACTGTCCTCCACGTGGGACAGAATGACGGTCACAGAGTTTCAGGACCAGAAGGGCCATTGAAGGTCAGCTAGACCCACTGCCTGTCTGATGCTCTGTGCCCTCCTGTGCCGTCCCTGTCAGGCACAGACACAGACAGGCCCTCCTGAGTGGTCCAGGTCATCTTTGAACAACACCGACTACACAAAACGTTTTTTATTTTTGAAATCTGCCGAGGGGCCAAGCATTCACATAGGATTTTCTCCATCTGACTTGGTTCTCTCATGTGCCCACCTCACAGTCTCTGCACGTCTGCTTCCACCATCCATCCACAGCAGCAGTGACCACGGCGAACACTGTGCGCGGTGCTGTCCGCAGTGCTCACAGAGCCATCGTCACAACCACCCTTGGAGGGAGGTGTTGCACTATTATCGTCCCTGTTTCACAGAAGAGGAAACCAGAGCAGAGAGAGGTTGAGTCTTTGGTAAAAGTCACACAGCTAGTCAACTCTGTAGCCAGGATTCAAACACAGGCAAGCTGGGGGTCTTGACCCCAACACACGTGGCCTGCCCTGATCACCACAGAGCAAGATGCCTTTCCCCCAGCTCTTTCTGCGTCGTTTTCAAATGGCCTTTGCACTTTCTACCTTGTATTAAGCCTTGGTATCTGGCATTTCACCTTCTTTGGGTCAACCAGCCAAAGGCCCCACTGGAAGCCCCAGCCCTGTGGACAGTGCGTTTTGTGGCTGGCAATCGGAATCTCGGGCAGCCCGGCCCGCTCTGTGACATTTGCGTCTCAAAGAAGCTCTGTGGCTTTCTACTGACTTCAAACACAGTGACTACGGGAAGGGCTGAGTGTGGAGGGTTTGCAGATGACTAGGCCGACTCCTGGCTCTCCTTCACCTGGAGACCCACATGCCACCTCACTCAGTGCCTTTCACACATATTCCATCGAGAGACGGTTTTGATGGGTTTGGGGGGTTTGTTTTGTTTAGTTGTTACCTACCGTGTGTAAGACAACAGATGTTGGATGACTTCATGAAAGAAAATTTCACTTCTAAGGAAATCAAACATGGGTCTCCTTTGTTTCCAAAGACAGGAGAGCTGTCCAGTTTCTTCTTTTCTGCAGCCATTTCTCCCACAAGTCTTGTGGCTCTGATACTGGGCTGATCTCAGCACCTGGCCCCGTGTCCTGCTCCATGCCTTTCCCTGTCCCTGGGATGCTCTCACTCCAGGCTCTGTGCAGGAAATTCTGCTCTTCTCTGAGGCTCAGCTCTCCTGTTACCCCCAAGAAGGCTTCCTGAGCCCCAACAGAACAGCCTGCTGCCCCTCACCAAGCATCCTTTCCTTGCAGAACTTAGAGCTGTGAGCCTGTCAGTCCCCTGTTCCCTGAGAGTCCCTCAAACCCCACCTGCTCTCCCTCTGTGTCTCCCCGCAGTGCCTTGCTGAGTGCATGGCTCACAGCTGGGCTCATTCCAGTTCGCCCCAATCCGTCTATGCGCAGTTGAAGTCAATCTCATTTAAGCTTTGCTCCTGCATGTTCTGTTGCAGGACTGCAGGATGAAAAGAAGCCGTCATCTCCTTGGCCCAAACTCGAGGCAAATATTTTCTTCCATTTCAAAATGCTCGCTCGCTCCTGGAGAGGGGAAATATGGCCGTTCCCTGGCTCAGGCTAGGGACTGGGCTTTAGAATGTGGCTTTCTCATTCCACCTGGATCTAGCAAGCCTTTTATAAGAGTCGACACTAGAGAATCTCTGTTCCCCACAAGCCATTTCTCTTCTGTGCCTCCCAAGGATAAAGATCTATTTGTCTCTGTGTGTATGTTACAAAAAATGAATGGGGATTTAATTACAGCGGCTCATTTCCTAAAAGGAAGTCCCATTTACGATGCACCATATGTTTTGCCAGTGGCCATACCCCCGAGGGCTGGAGTCCTGTCAGATCTCCTTAGATAAGCAGGGTTGGGCTGGCCTGGACCTGGGAGGACAGCAGAAGGGTCCAGGAAGTGGGGGTGGAAGGGACGAAGGTGGGCTGCAAGCCGGCCGGAGCCCAGACCACTGGAGAGCGTCAGCCACGGGGTAGGAGAGGCCGCCCCAGGCTTCAGAGGAGATGGAATCAGAGGCTCAAACAATTTGTGATGATTAAAAATCGCCTGGCCTTTTTCATCTAGTAAAGTGGCTCCTGAGGCGGAGAGAGTCTCTCTCTGATCCTTCCTTTCGTGGTTTTAATCCCCCCCCCCGCCACTTCTGAGCCAGGGCAGACGGCTTCCCAGAGCTCTAGAACCTTCCACAAGGGATGCCAGGCAGGGGAGGGGAGCTGGAGAGGGGCCTGGTTTCATCCTAGTGCTTACTCCTTCTCTTGCCTCCTCTCTCCATCTCACTGTTTACATTCTATCCCCCCAGAAATGGCCAACGCCTTCTTCCTCTTTCTTGTGTTCCTACCCACTCCCTCTGCCCCGTCCCCATACTACCTGGACGTCAGACTTTGTGAGCTTCCCGGGTCAGCATTCCCCAGCCGTGATCTTTAAAGTTTGTTCCTTCTGAATTTGGGTTGGGGGTGAACACCAGAACCTCTGAAGTGTCCCTTCCAGCTCTTATACTCCATTGGGCCAATTGTCTAGTAGTCCTGTCTTTTCTACTGAAAGAGTTTAAGCAAACCCTCAGGGGACCCCACTTGCTCTGAAGCAAGAAGGAATGAGGCAGAGCCTAGAGAAATCAAGTGTCCACCTGGGAGGTTAAGAAGTTGATGGAAAATTAGGATGGGAATTTCCAGTCCTTGGATGGTGGTCCTGAAACACTCAGATGCTCCAAGACTTGGGTTTTCATTCTAGGAAACAGGGTGGAGCTGAGGGACTGGCTGGTGGCCGGCTGGTGAGTGGGAGAGTGTCCACATAGACGCGTGCCTGCTCCCCTGTTCAAATGGAGATGCTCGGTGCTCACTGTGGGCCTGGGTCCTCGGAGTCCCTGGAAGGCAGGGACAGACCTGCTCAGTCTCTCGCAGCCGGATACCTACCGCCTCCCCCCTGGGACAGTCCCCAGTCTGCTCGGGCCTCTGGCCACAGCTGCCCTCTGCCCTCCCGAGGGGCCAGAGCAGGACTTTTTCAGGCTCCCCATTTCCGGGATTTTGGCTAAACTGCTCGGCCACCCCATCACAGTATCTCCAAGGAGGAATTACATGGGCTTTAGGTCCATTTTAAAAAGCATTCTTCTAATTTCCTGGGACTTAAAGCTCTGTTAGCTCTCTCAGCTACCCTTCTCAAAGTAGAAGGTGATTTGATTTGAGATGCCTTTTGCTAGTTAGAAACCCCTCTCGCTCT
Organism: Lepilemur ruficaudatus; assembly: GCA_963574885.1. Lineage (NCBI taxonomy): Eukaryota > Metazoa > Chordata > Mammalia > Primates > Lepilemuridae > Lepilemur > Lepilemur ruficaudatus. The sequence goes on along the minus strand of CAUYRT010099460.1, from coordinate 7,572 downwards.
CCTGTTACACAAGAATCCAGGGCACCACCTGACCCTCTGAAAAACTGGCTAGTTTTTCAAAAGGTATTTTTAGCTAGAATCAAAGGATGAGATTGCTCAACTTTGGAGCAATGAAGCTGTGATTTCTTTCTCTCCCTCCTCCCCCTTTCCTTCCTTCTCGGTTGGGTTGATCTCTCTGCTCCTTACTCTCTCCTTCTCCCCACTTTCTGCCTCTCCTGCCTCTTGCTTCTGTAGCAGGAGGCCCTGGCTGTGTGCGCGCTCGTATGCATGTGTGTACGTGTGCATGTGCGTGCATGCGTGCGTCTGTGCGTGCATGTGCGCGTGTGTATGGGCTGCGTGTGGAGGTGTGAGGGCCGGCTAGAAGTGCGGCCTCCGTGCCAGGCGGCCATGCTGCATTTCTGGCTGCTCATTGTTCAGTCCGGTCTCCATGGCGACAGGAGCAGCTGCTCCATTCTGGGCCTTGGCTGGGCTGTGCGGGGTGGCCCGCCCGCCTGTCTGCCTGCCCGCCCGCCTGCCCGGCCGTGGGAGCTGCCAGCGCCTCGCCCTCCTGCTGCCCACAGACCCTGCCAGGCTGGGCGCAAGAAAGCGTGTTTACTAACACCATCCACACGGCTCCCTGGGCACCGCGGCTCTGCCCAGAAGATGTCAGGCCGAGGGCACTGGGAGGTGGGCCCGGAGCCAGGCTGTCTGCTGCCGAGGGAGGCCTCCCGGGCCGGCTGCTGCCCAGCCTGCCAGCCCGCGAAGCTTGAGAGGCCCTGCGAGGCCCGCTCTGAGGGGTCCTTCCTTTCCTGGAGTGCCCATCCGGAACCTCCTGAGCATCCTGCCTCGGTGCCCACTCTGCCCTGACTCAGCTCTGCTCCTGGGGGCCTGGTCACTGCCCTGGCTGTGGCGCCACTGGTGTCCATAGCACTCACAGACATGAAGAATTGTAGAGCTGGGTGACCTCAGAGGTGTCTTAGTCCAATGAAACCACAGAGCACATCCAAGGCTGTGCAGGGACAGGTCTGTGTCAATGTCCTCCCAGCCTGGGGTGGGGCACCTCTGGCACCAGGCTGCCCTACGGGCCCCTTGGAGACTGAGCGTGGCTCAGCCCAAGGTCCCTGGCACTGAGATCCCCACTCCGTCCCCACCACACCCTCTTCTTTCTTCTCCGTGGGTCTCTCTCCCTCCTCACCTTCTCTCTGCCTCTCCTCCCCTCACCCTCCTCCCGCTGCTTCTCCACGGGCTCTGTGTGTGTGCACGAGCGTGTCTGCGTATGTGTCTGTATGTGCCTGTGGGTATATTTGTGTGTTTGTGTCTCTCTGTGTATATGTCTGTGTGTGTCTGTGTATGTGTTGCATGTGTCTGTGTGTGCATTTTTGTGTCTGTGTATGTATGTCTCTGTGTGTATGTGCGTCTCTGTGTATTTGTGTATGTGTTTGTGTGTGTCTTTATGTGTCTGTATGTGTGTCTGCATGTGTCTCTGTGTGTATTTGTGTGTCTCTGTGTGTGTGTGTGTGTGCATGTGTGCGTGTGTTACCTTCCTCTCAGCACCTAGCCCAGGGCTGAGCCACTGATGAACAAGTTGCTGGAAGCTACTCTGAAAACCTGGGAGCCCAGGGCCAGACGGTACTGGCCTTCAGTCTCTTCTCTGTCCTTGCCCTCCCGCTCTCTCTGTGCTGTGCTTCCTGAGAGCTCACTGCCCTAGAATAAAAACATCTGCACACTGGGCCCCTCACACCCTGATCTCCCTGCTTTGCTTCCTTAGGAATTCCTGTTGAGTGCAAATCTGGGTTATGTGCAAACTCACGTCTGTTCCCCCATTCACTCAACAAGCCTCTGCTAAGTACCCGTCAGGATACAGACCGGCAAGGGCCCCGGGCCTGCCAAGACCACTTTGTCTAGTGCTTCAGCTATTTCCTGCCGGTGCTGAACCCTGACGTTCCCCTTCAGGCTCCCACAGGGCACGTCCTCTCATCCGCCATAGGAAAAGATCTGAGATCTATCACTTGCGAGTCACAGAGGGCATGCCTTCATTCTCCGGCATTTGCACCCCCAGTCTGATCTGGGCTGTGGAATTAGAAGCTGCCTATGTCCTCAGGAAAGGGACATCAGGCCCAGCAAACATACTGGGAGAACATTCTAGGGGGGATCTCCAGGTTCCTGGCGGGCTGCCTGCAGTCTCCTCAGGGGCAGCCCTGACACAGACAGGGGGTCCCGGGGGGCTTTGGGAGGTGCAGGTGGCTCATGGTGGGCAGCCCTGGCCTGGCAGCGGGTGCTGGAGGAGGGATGTGCTCAGAGGAACCGGCTGCTTGCGTTAAGCATCCACTCAGTGCCCATCGCGTGCCAGGCATGGGACTAAGCGCCTTCCTCGTGGGCCCTTTCATTTAATCCTCACAGGGACCCTATGAGTCAGATATGGTCTCACTTTGCAGATAGAAAAGGAAAACTCAGAGCATTTAAGTGACTTGCCCAAGATTATCCAGCTGGGGCCCAGAACCCAGCTCTGAGAAACTCACCTCTCTTTCCTGCCCCACGAGACTACTGATGTCTCTTCTAACTGTGTGTGGTCTCCACAGTCAGCTTCACACTGGACAGCGCAGCGAGGGTACCCTGAGTAGCTCCACCGCACCACCGTCCCCTCAGCCGGGCCATCCCATCTTTTGCCTGGAACCCAGTAGCAGTCTTCTGCCTGCAGGCCTGCCAGCCTCTGCTTTTGCTTCTTAGGTAATGGCCAGAGGGACAACCCTAAGATGCAAATCATTCAAGGCAGGGGGTAGGGGGGAGAAAGAAAGAAGAAAGAGGAAAATGGTATGCACAGAGGGTACTTGGGAGTTGAGATTGCGTGGTACACCAGATCTCCCTGACCAAGAGTCTGGGATTTCTGTTTCCTTAAGTGCCTGGGACCATTTCAGCAGCATGTAGGCACTTGGTAAAGAGCCCCGCAGTTGGGCAAACTCAAGGTCAGACCGGGGAGTTAGCAGTGAAGTCACTGGTAACTTTAACAAAACACAATTGCTCATGTTTGGAAACAGAGGAGTAAAGACAATTTGAGAAAGGTCCCCAAATCTTCACTTAAGGAAGAAAGGCTTTATAAGGATTTGGGCAACTGGTCCCATGGAAGTGTCATAGGGCTCAACTTTGGTAATTTTTATGGAAGACTTGAGAATGCTTTTGTGGCAGAAATAGCCACCCCAGGAAAGCAGGATATAGGAGTTTTCTTTGTCACCATTTGGCTGGTGCCCTTAGATGACCTATATACCTCTTGGGGCTTCAGTGTCCTCCTCTGCACAGATCTAGCTACTGTCATCTCTAAAATTGGGAGATTCTCTCTTTTGGAACTCATAATTCATCCAAATTGTGACTAAAATGCTAGAAACATAGCTGTAAAATTTTCAATAGAAAAGAAGATTAAACTAAATAATTTGAACTCTGATACACAAACTATAAGGTCAACAGGATAATACAGTTTGACAGTAACCTATAATTTAAACAAAGATGTGTGAAATCTAGAAATGTTGAAAATCATTTCAAAATGCTATAATGGGCCAGGCACGGTGACTCACGCCTGGAATCCTAGCCCTGTGTGAGGCCAAGGAGGGAGGATCATTTGAGGTCAGGAGTTTGAGACCAGCTTGAGCAAAAGCGAGATCCCCATCTCTACAAAAAATAGAAAAAATCAGCTGGGCATGGTGGTGCACACCTGTAGCCCTGGCTGCTTGGGACAGTGGGTCCCAAGGCAGGAGGATCTCTTGAGCCCAGGGGTTTGAGGTTAGAGGGAGCTATGATGACGCCACTGCACACTACCCAGGGCGACAGAGCGAGACTCTGTCTTGAAAAAAAGAAGCCTTAATAGTTCAAGGTTGAGGTTACCCCATTCTCTGTGTGCAAGTGCGCGTGTTTTAAAGTACTAGTATTATATATTATAGCTGCTATTATTCAAAGAGAGCTGGCATCGTGTGAAGAATTGGGGGTCACTGTAGTCAGTATATAAACAGAAAGAAATCAGCCCAGGAGATGAAGCTTTCATGCTTATTTATGAGAAAATGCTGTTTAACTAACCTTGAAGTAAAATCTTTTGGAAAAAAAAAATCTTTCTTGTGGTTTACAAAGGCTTTTCCCCTGAAACACAATAGAAAGAAAGTGGAATTAAAAAAATTTACGTCTAAAAGAATTTTTTCTTCTTTTCCAATCAGGTATATATTTGAAGTTGAAATTATAAAAGGACCATGTTTATAGAGGTGGCTGTGGGTCGGGGTAGGGAGATCCTTGCTGACCTGATTCTCATGCCCAGGAAGCCGTTGGCAGAGATCCTTTGAGGGAAGTTCATTGAGGGGGATTTTTCTTTCTTTGGAGGCTCGGGAAGGTCTGAGTGCGCCCACAATACCGGTCAAGCCACATTCTCAAAAGCCTCCCGTACTATTAACAACAGTCAGTTCCAGTGAGTTTTCCTAACTTCTGCTAGTAGCAGCAAGGAAATGTAGAGTCAGAGTCTATGAACTGCAAAGGGACGTAGAAACCACCAGGGCCAAGCCCTTCGTTTACAAATGAGGACACAGAGGCTCGGAGAAGAGAAGAGCCTAGGAGGCCACGCGGGGCTGGACCCAGGGCACGGACCCTGAAGTTAGGGCTCTTCTTGTCTCAGCAGGGTGGACCGTGAAGCCAGGGGCTGAGCTGAGCTTCTGCCCATACTTCAGACATCATCATGAAGAGTCCTGGCATCTTCTGTTGAGGACAAAGTCCCTGCCTCTGTCATCAGTGGCGAGCCTCAGAGTGCAAGTGCCTTGAAGGGAGAGGGCCCAGTGGCTTTGGTGTCACTGCATGTGATGGGCGGAAGGTTTGCTGTGCAGGTACAGGTCAGAGAGGAGGGAGAGGAGGCCTGCATGGGGAGGTCTGGCCTGGGCCAGAGCATGGTGGAAAAGGCCGTGCAAGGGAACGTCGGTGGAAGGCAAATGCTTCCTTCCTGACACTTGGGGTGGCAGGTGTGGCCTGGGGTTAGCGTGGACTCGGCCAGGCTGGTGGACGGCTTTCTCCCTCAACCTTCAGGTCTCCCTCTCTGCAGCTCATCATCCTGGGACTTGACTTTCTCATTTCAGCCCTATCAGCCTGCAAATGTCATTTTTCTAACATCGTCTGCCATGGACTAAAATGCTTGTGTCTCCGCCACATTCACCCTAATGCCAGTGTGATGGTGTTTGGAGGGTGAGCCTTTGGGAGGTGACTAGATCATGCAGGTGGAGCCCGCATGGCTGGTATCAGTGAGCTTATGAGAGGAGGCCAGAGATCCAGCTCGCTCTCTCTCTTTGCCGTGTGAGGACACAGCAGGATGGCAGCCAGCCACCTGCAAACCAGGAAGGCCCTCATCAGACACCAATCTGCCGGCACCTTGACCTTGGACTTCCAGTCTCTAAAACTGTGAGAATCAATTGTTTGTTTAAGCCACCCAGACTATGTCAACTTATTGCAGCAGTCCAAACTGACTAAGACATCTTCTTTTTTAAAAACTCCAACTTCTAGATGGAAAACTGGAGGCTCAGAGAGGTGGAATGACTTGCACAAGGCCCCAGGCTGACTTGTGCAGACTGTGGTCCCGAACTCACACCTGCTGTTCTCAGCCTGGTGGATCCTGCTGTCTTGCCTTTAAGACCATGACCTGGACTCATAGATAGAAACCTAACAACTCCCTACCCCCAACGGATGCGGGTGGGAGAGAACCAGCTAACCCTGCCTGCCAGTGCCCACATGACAAAGGGATGCTCCCCGGGCCTCGGGAGCAGAAGTGGGGCCATGACCAAATCCTCACAATAGTCAGTGATTTGTCCCAGGGGCCTCTGTGTGCCCAGGCCTGGGCCAGGCCCTGCAGAGGATTCAAAGTCACTTAGAAGTAAGTGCATGACCTTGAGAATCTTTGTCTAGGAGACAGATTATTTCTTACAACACAGCATCATGGGAGACAGAGAGGGGTGCCCAAAGGAGCCCACAGTTTGGCAACAGGGGTCACTGTGGGTGACTGGGGTGAGGGACTTAAACCCTTTGCTCCTCTGTTGTTTTAATCTGTGAAATGAAGGGAGAAAGGCCTTTCTCAGGGGGCTGTGGCTGACACGGTAATGAATGCAAGACACCAAGCACATGCCTGGCACACGGGGTGAGCAAACGTCTGGGGGCTCCTCCCAGGGTCTGCCCCGACTCCCTCCCCTTTGCTGCAGTCAGACAGGGTCTCACTGTCTTCCAGACTTACGCCCCTTCCTGGGCCCCCACTTTGGGTCTTGCCCCTCCCCCGACTCAGGCGACCCTTCGCCCACGTCTGTCTGCTGAAGTCTTACCCAGGCTGAGGTCTGGCCCAAAGGCCCTTGCTTAGGGACACTCATCGTTCTTGTCCGCTCATTTCTTTCTGAAGGACTTAATGCCTCTGCCAGGTGTCGGAGCTGCTTTGCATATGTTGCTTCTACCTGACTCTTTCTCTTGTTTTGTGGTAGGAAGGAAATGGCCTTAGTTTCGAATGCCAAATTTTAATTTATGAACCATGCAGCGGCCACGGACCACTTAGTCCAACATTTCTGTGTCTCAGTTTCCTTGTCTATAAAGTGAAGACGACAATAATGACATTCCAAGGGAACTAGAATAAAATCACGTGTAAAACAACGCAGTGTCTACCCCAGGGTGGTCACTGATCAATGATTAACTATTGTTATTCTCATTAGACTGTAAGGGCTTGGAGCATGGAGTCTATACTGTACCCTGTTTTATCCTTTCTAATGTTTGGCGTGGAGTTAGCACACGATGAAGGTCCCTTGACCTGAGAATGAATGGTGGTTTGGAACGAAGCCAGGTCCTGGAGCCAGAGACATCCTGGGGGAAGAGAGGGACAGAGAGAGAGAAACAGACAGATAGCATCATGAGTAGGTTGAGCAGAGGAATTGGCTTGATCTGTGTTTGTTTGAACCTTAGCGCGGGGCCGGCACTCACCCACTCTGCGACCTTAGGCGGTTCAATCCTTGCCTCTGTTTTTGAACTTGAAAATGGAGAAATTACTACCACCCTCATATGTGAAACATGTGACCCCTTGCAGGCGCCCATCAGCAGCTTGGACGACTGTAGTGAGGATGGTTTCCTACGAGGCTTCTCTGGGGGATTCAGCACCAGCCCTGGGCAAGGGCGTGGAGCGGTCCTGGGACTGGGGGAACAGGTGAAGCGCCAGGCTCTCCTGGGGCCAGGCTTGCTGCCGCGCATTTCCCCGGCCATATGGCGCGAAAACACTAATACAGTTGTCTGTGCACAACTGTAACCGACAATCTGCCGATTGTTTTTTTTTTTAGGGCACCCCCCACCATGTGACAGGTGGTTCTACATCACAGTGGAAACACTGTTGGAAGCGGAACAAACCCAATTTGCCCTGGGGCCCAGGCTCAAGAAGGGACAGAAGCAAATGCAAGTGATGAAGTCTACAGGATATTTTTAAGTAAAAAAGTTGACCGTTAAAATTGGGGACCTCTTAAGATAGGTCAACTTGAGTGGTAATATATTTTGGGAGATCAGCTCACTATAAATTGTGACTGTAAACATTATACTGTAAATGCTTTGTAGTTTTCCCCC